>OVAF01000389.1:0-43521 GCA_900406245.1 Odontarrhena argentea | reverse complement strand
GCTTTGCGAGTGGAAGTCTGGGTACAGAGGATTTAATTAGTTGTGTATTACTATTATTCCTTCGTACTCTCAAATGATGACTCCGTGTAATGTGCAATGCGATGATGGGGTTTATTGCCTTCAAGATGGGTATAGTCAAGGTGTATCAATCAATGACCAAGGTGTCACTGGTTGTGATTTAGATCAACTATGCATCGCTGATCAGAACTCAGGTGGCAATGGAAAAGGATCATTCAACAACGCCCCTACACCTGTCTCTAATAAGAGAAAAGGTAATACTTATACCTTATACTCTCCTCTCTATATAGTTTAGATCACGCGGGTAACTGTGGAAATCAATGGGTTGATTGTTGAGTCTGGTATTGGTCAGTTCTTGCCTAACTATGTTTTATATATTGCGAAGATAATTCATGATATATGCTTTTAGTTTTTGGATCAAAATGATTCATCTGATGTACCTTCGTTGTTGCAGCTAATGTCAACCACCGAGAACTGAAATCAAAGAACATATTGACAATACTGCTTTAGAGAAGGTTTGTTGCTTTGTTTTGACTTTTTTTTAGTTTGTGGTTGTAACGAAAATAGAAGTTAATTAACTACTTGATGTATGGACATGGTTGACTACAATCTCATATATGTCGATTCAATGTTTGTGCTCAGCCTTCTACGAAAGAGTTCGGTTTGATGGTAAAGTTCTATGGAAGAAGAGTGACATGACTTAGCTGTTCTTTGGACTTGAGGGAAGTAAGTGATGGATAGAAAGACCTCCTGCATATGAACGAAATTAGATTGAACAAAAGGTAGTTCTGAATTTCTATGAATCTATGATGAGTTCTTTGTGAAATGTGTGTAATTTGATTGAGTAACTCTGATCTCTGATACGGTTTTAGGTCAAGAACTATTATTGATCTTCTTCTGAGATACGGGTTTACCTTTTCCATTTGGGTAAATTTTCAGGATATCTTTGCAAAGTTGTAAGCTTTTTGTCGAATTCAGTTTTTGTGACATCTCTCTGTTCATCATAGATTCGGTTTTCTCTGAATATGGTTTCTTAATAAAAAAAAAATCTCTGATATGTTTGTTGATGGCTTAAATCAACCTCAACTGCAGCAGTAGCCTCTCAGTATAAGCACCTGAATCAACCTCAACAGCAAGCCTATTAATCAACCTCAACCGCAGCCTATGAATCAACTTCAGCATGAATCCGCAGCAACATCAGTCTCTCAATTCATAGCAATATCAGCCCCAGTATTCACAGCAACCTTAGTCTCAGATTTCTTTGGCTCCTCCAGTGAGTTCATCCGGAACTCTTGATATATCTAATGGGGACATGGACCTCGAGGGATCATCTTTGAAAAGAAATGGTAACATAATGCAAATTCTGCGGCTTTGCTCAAGAGTAAAAAGTCACCTTCATTTCCAGTCTATGTTAACATAATGGTAACATAATGCAAGGGATCATTTTTGCATGTTGATTGAGGGTGACTAAAAAGACTGACAATGAAGAGAAGCTTCATGGTTGTGAGAAGGAAGCTGATGTTTGAAGTGGGGATTTTGAGATGAAGATTTTGGAAAAGAGAGAAGTCATATCCAATTTTATAAACAAAGGCATAAAGAGAGAAGATAAAACTGACAAAGAAACTGATTTTTTAAGTAGAGATTATGAGATTGATTTGAACAAGGAGATCTTGAGGGACAATGAGTACAGCGTAATGCAGTCTCTTGATGCTCTTTGTGGCGTTAGCGAGAGGGATCCTATCTTAGAGGAGCCACTGGAGATGGTTGGTGTTTTTTTACCTTTTTGTAGTTACGAGATTTGATAGCAGAATTGTGAGATGTTGAATTATGTGTATGTTATGTTTGCATGGACAAACAAGATGTCTACTCACTTGTGGAGGTCTACGAGTCAGCTCTTGGAATGAACGAAGATGCTCTAACGCTGATCATAACAAACAAAGATTTAAAGGCTTTGGCCGAAGTCTACTTTTAAAGTAGCAGCCTGACTTTCAGTTTCTGCAACACGGTCGAGAATTGCATTGTGTAAAAAATTTATGTTTTTTCTCTTTGCAAGATGTTCTCATTCATTCTGTTCTACTTTCCTTTTCTCTTGCAGCAATAATTTGAAAAAGTGCATAAATGAATTAAGGATGAAGATGCTTTGGCCTGTAGGTACGTCTCGCTAGAGGTGTAGAGAAGAGAAGCAAAAGACCATCGTTATTCTGCTAATTTTCTTTGTCTTATGCTCTCTATTCTTTAAGACGTGCCAAATTTTCACGAATGCCTTAATAAAAAGATTCTCTATTTTCCAGACTCTTCAGCTTGAGCAAACTCTTTTTTGTAGGACTCATTACGACATCTTCATTTCTCTTTTCCTATAATAGTTAGCTTCTCTACATTGCTTCCAAATACTTCGCGTTCATCCTAACAGCTTTGCCTTAGCTCTTATGGTGACACAACAATGATAACTGACCCATCAAAATCAAGAAGAGAATCTAAAAATTTAATTCTGGGATGCAATAACAGCGGAGGGTTAGAAGGAGAATGGTCTTCAGCAGTTGACAAAATCTTTTCTCTTTTGTCGCAAAACAAGAAAATCGTACAGTTTGTAGGAGTAACTTCTTGATGGGAAGTGATAGATGTACCACTCTGAGGAGATACTTGCTTTTGTGGTCTCCTCAAACAAGCTCAATTGGTGGGAGGTGACATGTCTGATTTGTTAAACAAAGACTTGGCCACACTTGATGAAAGATCAGATGAGTGATTAGCTACACAGTTGTTTATTAGGGTTTGAGTTTCCGGTGGTGTTTGAAATGTCAAGTAGTTAGTGACCTTAGCTCGTGGGGTCATTCTCATCCCTGGAAAAAGCAAAGAAGACACATAACAAAAGGAGACTTGACAATATCATATATCATATAAAGCGAGTCATTCAAAGAATAAACTTTAGTAATATCCACCTTTCCTAGAACAAAAGGAGCTCCTACAAGAACTTGAGATAGTAATCGTTAACCGACTCCGTTTCTTTATCGTATGTTAAAGATGCTTCAAATCAGGCTGAGAAGGAGATTGTTGTATATATATATGGCAAGGAGGGTTTTTTGCTTTTGCTTTTTAAGTTTAGCCAAAGATACAAAAGAACGACTCATAATATATGATGGCTATGTGATTCCTCAACCTGTAAGTTATATATATATGTGTGTGTGTGAGAGTGTTGTTAGAGATGTGGTCGAGTGTTTGGTACTGTAGTAAGCGAATTAGGTGAAATATGAAGTGATTTTAAAGAATTTGGTAATCTAAATATTTAGTGATTTTCTATTCCAAATCTGCTTTAAATAAATTAATATAGGAGTGATCATCTGTATATGATTAATTAAACAAGATCATATTATATAAATGGAAGGAATATATTCGTAGACACTCAAAATGAAATATATTAGAATTTTCTTAATATTTATAATTATTAATTAATTATCTTTATCATTACATCCTATTTATGAATATTATACCCAATATATCTTGGCTTATTTTTAAAAATAAGGAAATGAATAAAAATAAAAATCACCAAAGTTTAGAAATCACCAAATATACAGTCTAATACATGGACTAAATTTTAAACTTTTACTCTGACAAAGAAAAATAAAATTTTTGAATTACATATATGATGACGCTAAAAATGATAAAAATATATAGGGTAGTTAGTATAAGATAAATTACAGACAATTGGTTTCTACTTCTTTTTCTAAAAGTTTGTTTTGATTTTTGAGATTATTCAAAGGTTTTGGATTTCTAGGAAATAATTTAGTTTTGGGATGAAAGCACTAATAAATGACAAAAGAAGAAAAAAGTACCAAATATAATGTGCTCATAATGATCGGCGGGTAAAGTGAAGTAAAAAAACACACGAACCGATCATTTCTTATATGTCGATTATTTTTACTTAACGATCGATATATTTACGTTTACAAATAGCATTGTGTTTATAAATATACATGTTCTGTATCTTTTTTTATACTTAAAAAGATATATTCATCATAAACTCTTCGCATAAATGATATATATAAATATATCCTAAACGACGGGTTGCCTTATATAAAGTATTACTGGTTTCGATAAATATTTAAACTGAAATAAATAAAATTTGCAATGAATCTCCAAAAATAATACCTACACAATTTTAATCATTACCAAGACCTAATTAAAAAACTTTAGATTTTTAAACATTATATCGTTTAGATTTTAGCAAGGGGTTGACAAAATAACCGGAACTAAAAATCAAACCCGAACGAACAAAACATAGCCAAAAATTTTCTTATAACTATTTCAGTTTATTTGATTAGTTCGGATATTTATGGGTATTTTTAGTCCGAATATTTATGGATGCTTGGTATAAAAATTTTAGCATACAGATACTGAAAGTTTGATAATTTTAATTTCGTCACATATATTATGATAAAGTAATAATAAAATAAAATAATAATGTGTTTTAGGTGATCGGCGGGTGTGGTTTTTACTTCGCGTCACCATGTGCCCCGATAGGGGCACATGGTGACGCGAAGTAAACATCACACGAGCCGATCATTCCTCTAATACATATGTCAATTTTGGCTATTGATATCAATTTTGAAAGAATTGTGGCTAAAACCACGGGCATATTATTCATCTAATGCATACGTTAATTATTTTTTAGTTAACGATCGATACTTTCATATTTTTCTATTTTATTTGAAATATTATATGATTGAAGTTTGATAAATATTATTTTTCTATAAATTATCTAATAGAGTAATTGTCTGATATACCCACATTTATTAATCACATATACTCATTTTTCATCTATAATTAATTTAAGGTACTAAAATTTATTATTTATGGTTGAAACTTTTTAGGATTGGGGTTTAGTGTTTAATAAGTATTTGAGTTTAAGTTTTTAGCTTTTAGGGGAGTAGGGTTAAATATATTTTTTGTGTTAGAATATTAGGTTCATGGTTTTAACTCTAAACCCTAGATTCTAAACCTAAAACCCTATAAAACATTTTAAAATATTTAAAATATTTATTTGGATAATGATTGATATATATTTTTTTAATAACAACAAAAAATGGATATATGTAATTAAAAAAATAGGTATTTGTGATTATGGATATGGGAATGTTGGTATTTATGAACTTCCCCTATCTAAAATAGCCATGTTACTAAATATAATGTGTTTTACGTGATCGGCGGGTGTGTTTTTTTACTTCGCGTCATCATGTGCACCTGTGGGGGTACATGATGACGTGAAGTAAAAAGCACACGAGACGATCATTTTATTTCATCACATACATATTAATAAACCAATCATAAAGCCGAAATATATATTTTCACTTAAATCTAATATATTTATGGAATAATTCAATACATGGTATTTATACATTTTTACATAATTATATTAACATACATCCTAATAATATATATACCATATTAATGGATCAATAATAATGATATTCATTTTTTTATTGATATATACACTATTATAAATTATTGGGAAATTCTCTTATATACACTTTCAAAAATATACGTTTTAAAATTAAGTTGTTTCGAATTTTTTGCCTCCTTCTTTAACTCTTATTGTTTTTGAAATTTTAGTATTTAAGTTTTAAGGTTTAGAGTATGAGGTCTGAGGTTTAATTGATTTAGGGTTTATAGGGTTTACTTTTTAGGGGTGTAACCTATTTTTAGGGCTTAAAATATTGGTTTTAGAGTTCCAAACTCTATAAATAAAAGTGAGAATGAGTGACAGGGTTTTAGGATTTAAAGTTTAAGTATGATAAGTTGTATTTAAAACAATTTTTCTTCAAAGTGTAATTTTGAAAGACTGGTGGTTAAAAGTGTATTTGTGAAAGAATGTCCCTTAAAAAGTATATTAGTGAGATTTTCCCTAAATAATTTCAGATTTTAAATTCTTTCTTTTAAAACAATGGTATAATCACAAACGTCCTCAAAGAATAAAATCTCTAATACGAAAATTTCAAAGTTTTTTTTTTTTAATTTTAGCTAATTAAAATTTTCCAAATTTCCTTCTATATTCATTGAACGTTAAATATCAGTTTACATTTAGTCTAAGTTTACTCTGAGTTTCCTAAAATCTTATTTTGAAATACATTAACAATATTTCATAACTTTTGTTCAAAAT
Source organism: Odontarrhena argentea (assembly GCA_900406245.1). Lineage (NCBI taxonomy): Eukaryota > Viridiplantae > Streptophyta > Magnoliopsida > Brassicales > Brassicaceae > Odontarrhena > Odontarrhena argentea. The sequence continues at coordinate 37,352 of OVAF01000389.1, read as the reverse complement.
TTAAATCATTAGATTATACATTTAGCCTATATATTCACTTGATTGTTCTCATCCTCAACTCATTATGGCTAAAGATTAACACCAAATAACAAAGTATGCATTATAATTAGTCTATCTTTTTAATAGTATGCGTTATTTCTTTTTCATAATTTTAGATTACTTTTATGTTTCTTATACATTAACACATAACAAAAATCATGTTTCAAAACAAAAACAAAATTAATATTAGGGCCCGCACAGTGTGCGGGCAGTGAATCTAGTATATCTATATTTTAAAAAATTAAAGATAGATCATTTTATGGTTTTTAATATTTTATTTTGAAATATTCAAATATGATTGAAGTTTGATAAGTGTAAATGTAACATCTACTGTAACATTTTTTGTGATTCATGGTTTTAAAGTTGAGGTAAATTTTGAAATTTCGAAATTATTTCGTTAAAGTAGACATAACAAAACTCACTATATGTTTGTTTACATGATATGTTCAAGAGAATGACATGCCTCTCATGATCACTGATAGTTTTGGTGATTATACACTACAAGATTCGTCATCGACTCCTATATCAAAGAGAACCAGTGATAGCACCGAATCAATTGGAAACATAGACCATAATTCAGTTAGCAAGAAGATCAAACTGGAATCTATGAAATAAATTTATTTCTTTTGACTTCGAATCGTCATTTTTTATATATATTTTTTTTGTTATTTCTAATTGTTTTTTTTTTCTACATAGACTACGTGTCATTTTTTTGTTCGTAATTTTATTTACAATAATCGGTAATGCTTACTATTTCAAATTTTTTTACTTCTTTTACTATACATTTTACAATAATTCATCATAATAACTACTTACTTTTTATCAATATAAATGAAATTATAAAATTATTGGGGCCCGCAATTTTTGCGGGCGGTTTTTCTAGTTCTCTTTAAAAGTTTAATTAAAGCAAACTGCTTAGGATATTGTGGTGAAGTAAATATTGGGACCGAAAATACAATATTCAGTGCAGTTGAGCCGTAATCATTAAAAGTAAATCCCAAGTTAATCTCTTTGTTTGAGGCCATTCCAGGAACAAAAAAAAAAAAAAAAAGTTATAAATGTCGTTTTAATCCATATAATATATAAAATGACTTTTAAAAAAACAAAACGACATTTTATTTAGTATACGTCAGAAAATGTTTTCCTTTTTATAATAGGAACATATATAACTTGTATTATCAACACAAAAAACAGAGCAGATTTGAAAATATTACAAAGCAACTCTGTTCAGGCAAAGATATATGACCTCTATTCAATGGCTGATTCCTCTGAGACGGAGGTGATATCAGACGAGTTATCTGCATCATTGTCTTCTTCGATGGTTAGGCTGGAGACTTCGCCGTTTAAGGAGGAGACTTCATCTTCACCGGTGACAGATGGAGCCGGTGAAGCATCAGTGCTTGTGCAAGTCGTGGTTGTGCTATTTGTCGATGAAGAATCCAAACTCTCTGATGGAGATGATGATTGTTGCTGAAGACTCCAATACATTATACTTGCTGTTAAGATCAATATCATCTTTTGATTGACCTGTAAAAACATCGAATGAAAACCCGTGAATAAGAAAATATCAAAACATCAGATTTCTAACCAAAACATTGTGTATGTTGTGTTCAAAGCCTGTTGATTTATAAGACTTAGGTTTTTGTTTCCTTACCTCCACGATATCTTCGGGTAACAAGAAAACCGAACAACCGAGCTTTCTTGCTACGCTGACAATGTATGTAGCATTCAGTCTCTTCTCATCGTCTGTAAGATTCATAGCCAGAAAGAACAACTAAGCCAATTGTGGTTCAAACAGAATCAGAGATATCAAGAAGTAAAATCATTTACAGAGAGTAATGGACCTGATTCACCCTTGGTGACAAGATTCCAGTTAACAACTCTTGGTTCAACTGCCCATAGAAGATCAAGGAAGAACAGCCCGTTCGATAGACTCTTATCCTATTGAAGTGTACCCACAGACATCTAATTCAATATAAAGCTTTTGTTCAGTAGACTTTTTAGTTTTTATGAAAGTAAAAGATGGAACCTTGAAGCTTTCGATCTGTGATTTCCGTCCCATGATTCTGACTTTTCTGTTTGCCCAGCTCAGGATTTCCGTGTCAGTCATGTCTTTCCCTCGTGTCCGAGATCTGAGATTCTTGAGAAGTTGGAGCATATGGGTTCTCATCAACTGCCATAAGAAGCCTGAGACATACATATCATATACACATTCAGTCTTATACCATATCCAAGGCTATAGAGCATCTTTCTCCAGACATAACAAACTGTAACTAGCTAAGAGGATAATTACCAAGAATAAGCTTCTTATTCCCTTGAACTATGTCATTTCCAGCTACATTTACGAGTGAGAATCTCATCTCTTTCCCAATCTTGACGACTTGATTGCAATTCTCTACTTTTCTAAACGGCATTTTGATAGGTGGTTTTGAAGCATGTTTCCAGTTAACTGAGCCTGGATATATTTTGTCGATAACTTCCAGAAGAATCCATCTGCATCAAAAAAAGTATAAAGAGCTAATGATACATGATTGTTTTGTAAACCATCACATCACTCTCTTGTTTCTTGAAGAGAACAAAAAGCTTACCCATTTCTAACATCTTCAAACACATTGTTGACGTAACTTTCAATCCCGAGGCTATTAATCCAAAGCCGGTAACATCGTTCATCTCTGCAAGTCTGTGTATCCTCAGTCATCATCTCCGCAAAAGAGAACCTGCCATCGGTGCTTAGGCCATTCCTGCAGCAGATACAGATAAGCTAGTGTAAAAATCAGTGTGTCAACAAAACCACTGTTTTCTATATGACCTTTTACCAACCTCTCATGAAATATCTGTGCCACAAATGCGAGATTCAAATACGATGACCCCTCAACTATCTCTTCGGCAGTCAAATACCGTTTGCAGTTCATTCTCTCTGCGTGTTCAAGAACCATGTTAGCCCTTTCAAGATCATCCTTTGCATTTAGTGTAGCCGGGTCGCAGTGCTCAGGTGCAAGAACATTAAGTAGATAAGCATAAGCTTGTGCATCCTGCATATACAACAATCTCAACCATTAAGATCTGAGTCATAACTTAAGTGCATGGCTTTTGTGTTTCTTATACAAGCTGATATTAGAGAAAATAATAGCATGTTTCAAACACTTTGGTGAATCTATAGATCTCTTGAATAAAAGCCTCTGACTGGACCAAAACGAGATTAGTTCCTAGAATTGCTTCTTGGAAAGCAAAATACCTTCAAATCCGAAGAAAAGTTTCCAACAGTTTTCTTGTAACCACCTTTCTTGAGATGGAAGTTCATCCATTTGAGTAAGACCTTCTCAGGGGGTAATCTCAGAAATTCTTCGATATCCTGCAACAGACGGATACTCGTAATTATTATCTACCACATGCATATACTTTGTTCAGAAATTCACAAAAAGATTTTGCAGATCATTACGTCGTTGTCCTCCACCAACTCAACTAGCTGAGGCATCTTTTTCAAACTAAGATCAGCGAGCAGTTGAATCTGCAGGTTCCAACATTATTTAGTAACTAGTTAACCACAAACACAGAGAAAGATGCATCAAGCAGAATTAAGAGTGGACCTTTATGAGTTGTGAGATCAATCCAAGCACCAGATGAGGCTGCAAAAACAATAAAACCTCTGGGGTCAGAATATACTCGTACCAACTTATATATTATATGTTTTACTGAAAACAAAAGCAAGCATGACATACTCGTCCTTCAGCCAAATCTTGAGTCCCAATATTAACCACACTGCAGCCAACAGCTTTCGCAGAGTTGAGACAAAGCGTGTGATTCTCATTTCTCTCCCATGGATTAAGTACCCTTTTCGTGTTGATTGCTCGTTCATCTATTGTCCCAGGAACTGCTATATTTATAAGCTTACTGTGCCAAAAAGGAAAAAATGGAGGATGAAGTCATAACCCAGAAACCAAATGCACTAAAGCCAAGATGAAATCCAACACAAAACCCTTACCATAGAAGTACACCATCTTTCACAAGCTCATATAAATCATTCGAATCCGGATCTAGCGGAAGAAACTGCTTTAAGAACGGGTCATCCCCAAGATATCTATTGATGTGATGAACAAAAGAACCCTTCTCAGACTGGTTTATGGTATGAAGAACCGTTGTGCCAGCTTTAAGAAACGAAGATGAGTTCTTATGACCACCAGACTTATCAGCAGCTTTATCTCGCAGGTTTAGATATATCTGCATCAACCCAAAAACCACACACATTACACATCACATCCATCCAAGAGACTCAGAAGCACAAAGATTAACCCAAACTAACCTTGAGGAACGATTCGAAATCAAGATCATCAGTTGCATGCTCAGAACCTAAATTTCCCAAGAGTTCTGTGATCTCCTTCTCCTTGAACGCAGAACTAAGTGCCTTCACCTTGACCAAAACAGGTGGAAGTTCCTCTAATGTAACCTTACCATTCTGATTCTTCAACGACACAAACTACAAAGAAAACCCCCAAATTTTATATAATTAGATCAATCAAGCTCCTCTCTGAATCATCAAGAGACAAAACAACGAAAGAGAGAGACAACATACCTTGGAATTAAGACTCCTAAGCTCGACTTGTGTGAGCTGACTCTGTAGCAATGGATCCGAAACAATAACACCAACGAAACCAGACATCTCCCCGTAGGAAGACAATCTGAACAACAAGAACCTCTTGTTCTAATCTTCTTCTTCAAGTCAAATCAGTGTCAGCTTCAGAAATCGAAAAAAAAAAAACAAATTGGATCAAAATCGAAACAAATCGACACGATCCAAAGATTCATTACTGAAAATAGCAAAATCAACAGTGAAAACGAAACAGATAAGGGAACAAACAACGTGACTCCCATAACGCAGAGAAATCTAGAAGAATACAAAACACAAACCCCAATATGTAGAAACTCGAGTCTTAATGTCTGGGATTTGAACAATACAAGCTTTATCTAGTGTAATGTGAAGAAGACGACAACGACGGAATCGATGGCAATGTGAAGAAGACGAAGAAGAGAGAGGATCGTGATTTGCTTCGTGTGAGAGCAAAGCGACGAAGGGAAGAGAGAGAAAGTACGAAAACTAGTTTATGGTAGGAGACGAATTGAATGAATTTTGGCTTCGTGAGAATCGAGAGTAAGGGTTTTTGGTTATTCATTTATACTCGCTCTCAGATTTCGACACGTGGATACGGTGGACCTCACGGTTTAACGACTTGTGTAGGTGTCATTTCTAAATTACACCACGATTTATTTTGTTTCAGATTATAAATTATAACGATATATATGTGTATTTTTATTTTTGTGATTGCTGTGTGATTTTTCCAAACAAAAATCTCTAACATTATATGGCAACTAACAAGATTAATTTTTTTTATTTATTTTGGGAAGTTTTAGATTTGTGATAGAAACAAGGAAGATCTTATCCACCGACTCTTCTTTTGTTTTTGCTGATTTTCAAACCCATGTGTGTGCTTCGCACGACGGCCTTCAGATATTAAATTTTATATGTGACTGAAACTTATGTCTTTAATTAGAAAAAGACACATTCGGAAGTCTGTGAAACTGAATTGAACTTTTTCTCCTTTTATCACAACTCAATTTTTTCTTTTTTAAAGCTCCTGAATGTAGTAGGAAAAAATGGAGAAAGTCTCCTAGTACAGTAATACAAAAGACACATCCAATAGGAGCCCAACAAAAACTCAAACAAAAAGGCCTGAAACCCAAACCCACCAAAAATAAAGAAATGTGGGAAAGGAGAAACAACTGAGGCATCATGCCTATCGAGATTGAACAGAGATACGAACTTCTTCTTCCAGGCGAGAGTCTATGTTAAGTTTCTAGATACATTTATCTAAGGGGTGGAAAAAAAAAATCAAACCAAATCGTAATTAATTATTCAGATTCGGTTTTAATTTAAAATAGTATTTTGGATTCGCTTATATAGGTTTAATGGTTCACTATATAGTGAACTCATCATAAAAATATATATATATAAACTCTTAAAATCATTTTTAGTGGTTTTAATGGTTTAGTTTCGAAGGATTAAAGTTTAGTTTCAATTAGAAAACCAAAACTTTTAGTGATATTTTTGAAAAACAAAACTTTGGGTTGTATTTTACCACCACTTCAAATTGTGGTATTGTAGAAATATGGTATTTTAGAGAATTGTATTTTTCAAAAGTTTATAATATAACTCTTTTTTGTTTTTTGGGTTAACTAGTTTAGATTTAGGGTTTAGTTTGTAAGCGTACCTACAGTAGAGTGACTTTAGGGGTGCTTAACTGAAATCGAGGTAAAAATTAAAGAAAAAAAAGAAATTAAAAATACAACAATTTTCGGTGGATTGGATTTTATATATCCAAAAAACCAAATCATTACCGAACCGAAATGGCCACACCTATTTTGTTTTACCATCCTTACCTTTCTTTGATGACAAACAGTAAATATGTTTTTTTTTTTTAACCGAAGTAAATATGTTTTAGGTTAAATGATATCAGCGTGTTAAAAATTAGGTACTGGGGCATTTCGCTTAACAACCAATATTTAGTTAATGAGTGAAAAAAGTTCTCCTAGCTAATACTTAAAAGAGAAACAGAACAACAATTACTAGATTCACATAGTACTAATGATCTATCCAAAAGATCTTAAAATGACAAAACTAAAGACTTGACACTGGTCACACAAAGGGTTAAAACTCTCTGCCACGCACCGCCCGGAGACTATGCATGAAATGTAGCCAACTCTTTAACAGATTTGTCCGTTTCAACTCAAAATACTCGTGACTACATCACCCCACACATGTCTTACGTTAAGCTCTTTAATTAATTACTATACCCTTTCCCTTAAGCATCTCTCAACTATCTATATAAACAAGCTCACTGATATGAAGTGTTTCACAAGTAAAGTCTGAAAGAAACAAGAGTAGTAACAATGTGTCAGAACAATTACAAAATCCTTATGCAATTTGCAATGGTTTTGACTGTTGCAATATTGGTGAAAGAAGCTACGAGCATGCGTATATGTAACATGGACACAAACGATATGCAAGTATGTCGTCCAGCCGTCACTGGAACCAACCCACCACCTCCTCTCGAACAATGCTGCGTTGTGGTCCGAGCCACTGATCTGGAATGCATCTGCAGATTCAAGTCCTATCTCCCCATGATTGGAATTCCTGCATCTACAGTCGCGTCTCTTATTGCAAGTTGTGGCATTACAACAGTCCCTGCAAATTGCCAAGGTAAAAAGCTTTTATTCATGTGATTATTGAAACTGTAGGATCTTTAAAAGTAAAGTGTGAGCTTTGAGTTTTGTCTCTTGCAGCTTGAAGAACTGAGGAGGAGACGGGTCTCTGTGGTGGTGGTGCACACTTTGCTAGATACTGTCCTACAACTTATCTTAAGTATCTCAATTTACAATGTTTTTTTAGTATTATGATCAAATAAACTACGAAATTATCATCATTTTCAATTCACTATATGGTCTTGTTTGCTGCTTTTGACCTTTTGTTCTACTTTCTTGACTATCTACAATACAAAACTAACTCATCATGCCTTTCCCCACGGAAAACCCAACTCAAGAACAGCCAAAAATCGAGAATTGCTCACTTGTTATGAATATGAATCACAATTCTGGATTACAAATGGTAATGGAGGGTTATACCTTAGTACTGTGGTTGATTTTTCTAGACAAGGCCCATCAAAGATAGTGTAAACGTTAGCTCTGTTTCTGGTGTTGTGACTTGAAGCATGACCTGTTGTTACATGACAATAAGGTAAGTTCTTTGATCTTTACACAAAAAATTATATGACTTGACAAGGACCAAACAAAATACAACGACTAAAAGCAATTGGGCCACGCAAAAGAGCAAGTCCTGTACATTCACAGACCGGAGACTTACGTCTACCAGATTTGTCCGTTTGTCTATACAAATTTCTTTTTTCCAACTAGACGACTTGACTAAAATGACCAATGACTCTGCTTTAACAAGCTTTTCACCCAACATTAACGTTGCTATATAATAAACGCATTAGGTTATAGGGTTTTCATGATAGAGTTGAGAAAGAGTGAAGATAAAAGAGAGAAATGGGTAAGTACAATACCAGACTTCTTATGCAGTTTACATCTCTTGTGATGGTTTTAACCGCCATGATGATGGTGGAAGAAGCTAAGAGCTTTCCCCTATGCAACATCGACTCAAACGACTTGGGGAAATGTCGTGCAGCTATCACTGGAAACAACCCGCCACCTCCAGGCCCCGACTGCTGCGCAGTTGTCAAAGCTGCTAATCTAGAATGCCTCTGCCGGTACAAGCCTTACCTCTCCAGTTTCGGGTTCGATCCATCTAAAGTCAAGGCTGCTCTAGCCAGTTGTGGCGCTAAGAATCCCTCCTGTTTTCCATGGTAAGCTCAAAGTACCACAGGATTTAGCTGTTCTTTCTGTGAAGAGAGAAATTCTTACATTTGTTTTCCTGTTCCTTCTGTAACACGCAGATTCAGGAACTGAGCTCGAGACAGGGCCGCTCTGCCGCAAACTTTGCTTGATCTGAAGCCTCTCAGTTGTGTTATGTATTTTGGTGTTCTAATTCGAATAAATCACCAACTTTGCAACTATTTTCAGTAATCTTATCTATATATCTAGAACAACCATGTTCTAAACATTAGTAATAACAATAAAGTACTATTTCTCTAAAGTCCTCTGTGTTCTGCTCTCTTGACTATCCCTAAAAAAACCATGTCATGACTCTTCCATGCAAAGAACCAAATCATTAACCTGCCAAATACAATAAGGATCGGAAAAGATTTCAGAAACTGCATGCATGTTTAGAAAACCCAAATCATAAATTGCAAACAAAGAACGGTTGACTTACATATGATTCACAATTTTGGCTTTGAAATTTGAGTAATAATGGAGGGTAAACCTATCATCTAATAAGTTTGTATATTCAATCTTTCTGTAAACACTTTTTACTAAATAAAACCGAGCAACTACTACAAGAAATCCGTCTCTATTGTTGAGATCACATGTCGATCTACAACAAGAAAGCCACGAGACTTGTCTCGTCTCACAAACACTTACAATTCAAAGCATACCCTGTCATTACCATTCTTTCTTCTAATTATACTAATCTCTCCTTCTTTTATATGTAACCGCCTTTCTTCGGCTTTCTTTGCAGGCTGGAACTTAACTGCCGGCTCAGCATCTGTGTCTTACCTTTGAGCCTTCCTCTATCATATGTAAGCTTATCAGCATTCAGGTTGATTTTCTGGACGATGTTGAGGTCCGCCGAAGATAGGCCTCATGTATGTATCGTCAAACTTTCTCCAGTAGCGGTGGATGGTGTAAACAGGTTGTTCCATCAGAAGGGAGATACTATCTTTAGCTCGGTTGAAGTTGGTGGAAGCAGACTCGTCAAAGGAAAGAAGAGGAAGCGTTGCATCTTCCCTCGGGGAACCTGGATCAGTGTGTTTACCACTACTTCCGGTGCTGTGGCTCGGATCATGAGGAAGCAGGTAGTTCACAAGTGGCTTTGTGAGGAAACCAAAGACCTATTTTGTTACATGACAAGAAGACAGTCTTTTGACCTCAACACAGAAAACTAAGAGCAGGACCATATGTTGAGGAAGTAGTGTTTGTTTTACCAGTGTAGTGAAGAGGACTACGATGATGGTGTTGGTAACCATGGCAGCATTCACAGGATCCATTGTAACACCCGAGTACGTGAACTAGGCCACATCAAAAATATATCCAAATGAGATATAAAGATAATATCACTCACTAAACCATGCAAAAGCATTACCATGGAAACTGTATGAATGTGCAACGAGCAAAACCTGTTTGAAAGCCAGAGCTATTGACACAGCACCTCGCATAAGCCCTGCCCACCAAATAATCACCTGTAAAGCGTACCGAGGCGAACTTCACAATAGCACTTTTGCCCTCTCAGACAAATAATTTGAGATTTTTAGTCGATGTCAACTTAAATGGAAAAGAAAAAGACTAAGACCTGGTGCTTAAATGTGATATACTCGCTTCTTTCAGTGTGTCTATTCATGAAATTTGTTAGGACCGAGAGTGGAAACACAAAAGCTGCTCGTCCAAGTAATACTAATGCGGTTATGACACTGGAGACACCCACAGTACCCCCAAAGCTGCATGAAGAAGAGTAATGTTATAAGTCTTCATTAGGATGATAGGAGAGATTTCAATGTCACAACCACAACCTCGGTGATTTTCTCGGGGAAAATCCTTTGATTCTAACTTTGCAATTCAATTACATTGAGGGAATAGACTCGGTTCATATCATAATGCTGAGTACTACTTTGGACTGAAAGACCTCAACGCTCTATCTAATATTCGCATACGACTATATACCTTAAGCTGCTTGTTTTCCATTTCGTAAGATCGAGAGCATCTGTTCCAACATAGAGGAATATGAATGTCTCCGCAATAAAGGACAGCATCGCAAACACATGCCTGCAGAAGAAGGATGGACTGTCAGACAAAGGCATTTCCCGCAACTGAGACTTTGAGAGAATAAACAACCGACAGAATCAGTGCCTGGAAGTGATTCTTGAACTCTCTGTCACGTTATACGATGCATAATGCGACATTAAAACACCACAGAAGAAAACAGTGAGAATCCCACTTAATGAGAAGAGCTGCAAGTAAACAACTACATTGAGTTAAAACAGAGAAAAAAACTGCATATAAGTTCCGCGTGAACTTTAAAGAGTTCGGGACTAGTTTAGGATTCAGTTATATAACTAACTAGTTTTCTATTTCAGTAATTGAGTATCACCTCAGCCAACATATATGAAAGGTACGCCATTAGGACCATAATCGCGAGTTCACGTGTAGTTGAGTGTCTATCAGCAACAACACCATTACCAACACCAAATTAAAGGCATATCCAATCGAAAGAAAACAATAAACTTAAGGTTGATATGAAAAAAGTACTTTTACCTTCCAAAATACAAGGTCTTAAGGATCAAAGACGTTAATAGCCCCACCTGCAAGTCATTCACACTGCTAAGAGACCTCATGAAAAGCTTCAAACAGAGTAAAAGTATGTGCCAACTTTAAAGGCTTACACCAACTCCGAGAACTGTGCTTGTGGAGAAGAGGTACAAAAAGTTCCCGAATACTTGCAGAGCTGTCCAGCCATTGAGGCTTTCAAAGTGAATCTTTTGCACGGCATTGAACAGCACAACTGAGGTTGCGTCATTCACCACCCCTTCTCCGAAGACTAAGCTGTATAGCAATGGAGTTTCATCTTGATGGAGAATCTGTAGAGTTAAGTTGCAATACTGTGAGAAAATTTTTAACAAACAACTTTCAACAGAAGGAATCGTAGGACAAATAATCATTTAAATCAAGAACCTGGAGCGTGCAAACAGTATCAGTTGACGAGAAAATCGTTCCAATGGCTGAATCAAGACAATAAAAAAAAAAAACATTCACTCGCAAACTGACAAGTAATAACCTTCTTAACAAGAGATGAACAGAAACACGGGAAAGACATAATAACCTCAGCGAGAAATCTCACCAAGATAGTCTCTCGCGCTCAATCCCTTAAACCCCAACTTGGAAAACAGCCACCAACTACCTGGTTAAGTTTATAAAAGAATAAAATGTGATTTAAGAAACTCAGAAATTATTCAAACTTTGAATCATGGTCAAGTAAATCCAAGATTGATAAATTTACCAAACGAAATAATGACAGTGGAGATGAAAACACCAATCACCCCAAAGGACATAATTGTTAAAAAGTTATGAAAAAACTTCTTTTTCTTGACCTGGAATCTGCCACAAACCCAAAAAAAAAAAACAAATTTTCACTCAATCTCCATCAGAATAGTGCAGAATCTCATCAAAACTTGAAATCAATCAAACTAACCCAGCATTGAAAATGATTGGAGGAAGAAGGTAAATGAAGAAGAGTTCCTCATCAAACACCAAAATGTGAGAACTCTTTCCTTTACTAATAAGCAGGAGAATTGTTCCTGATACTACTCCCTACTTGCAACACAACAATCAGAGAATGACAAAACTGTTCTCAAGGAGCCAAAAAAGTTATCAATAGGTACTAGTGTTAAAAAGCTCAAAACCCTAACTCATGTCAAGCACAAGTTGTAATTCCCTGCGTCCCAAGAAACCCAAAACCAAAAATTTGAAGGAAACTTACTACTAAAATGGCGGTGATAGATTCATTGACCCATCGATTCTCTTCAAGTAAGTGGCCAATAATCAAACAGAGGCAGAGAATGACGATGAACAACGAGATGGGTATCACCTGAGGATGCTCAGTGGCTAACTGTATCGACAAAAACTCAGTGAATCCAAAACCCATTCTTCTCGCAAATCACCTCTTGAGGAACCTTTTGCTCTGTTTCGTCGAAGTGAACAGACCAATCGGGAAAGAAGGAGGCACAGAGAACAAGAGATTTGAACTGAGCTAAACAAGGCGGTGGTTACAGGTGGCGAGGAGACAGAGGACACGTGGATACTTTCTAACGTCACCAGACTCGGTAAACGTCAAGCCCTTTTTGAGGCGTACATTGTATAGTGGGCTTAGGCCCAACATTGTGTTGAGCTTGGGACGATAAAATCGTAATTAATTGAGGGAAAAACCTCGAATAATAACTCTTTTTCCGTACATCTAAATTTAGACTTCTCATATTTTTTCCAACTATATAGGGACTTTAATTCACCAATTTTGAAATTTAAATTAGTTTTACACAGACAGAATAATCCTCTATGTCATTTTACCTATGATCACAACTAGGAACGGCTAGTCACAAAATATAGATCTAGGAATTAGGCATATTTTCAACACTTAGCCATTTTACAATCGATCATGGCTAGAAACAGCTAGACACATTTTCAACAGTTAGCCATTTTTACCATTGATACGGCTCGCGGGATCGATAAATGCACAACTAGGTTTGGCTATGTACAAAATGTGTGGTTAGTAACGACTCGACACATTTCCAACACTTAAGCCATTAACGTGTTGAATCGTCTCAGTGACCGGTTTGTCGATTGTACGCTAATTAGACTGCAAATTACTGTATAGTGTATAAATGAATTTACGACGAATATTTTCTTAAAACAAATAATGAAATAAATTGTAACTTAAAATTCATATTGTATTTAATTCATATTTAATGGAAACCCACATTTATCATTAGTATATATAACAGTATCAGTTATTTTTTGGATATTATAATTATTTTTTGTTTTTTAAAGGGAAATCACGTTATATTTGGTGTTCAAATAAGAGAAATAAAAAGAACTAAATTACAAGTACTGGTAGTCAGACTTGTAAAACTGCATGCGCATAAGATCCTAAAACTCTGTGATTAAAAAGAAAAGAAAAAACAGATAAATTACAAGATCTTGGTATCATGAACGGAAGTGGCTATTCTAGGAAGCTACAGCCAAGATTCGCCGCACACACTCAGAACAAAACCTAACCTTTTCGATGAAGTCCAGCTAAGCCACTGAACAGTTTGTGCCACGTGTGACTACCCAAAAGACCAGGTTGTCGTGGGGGGCCTGTCTTACTTCCAATCAACCAAAATTCACTAGGCCAGTGCGTGCTTATCTGTAATATCCCTACTAGTATTTTATTCGCTTTCCCAATTTAAAATACAGATTAGATTACTGTAGATTCATGGGACAATAATAAAACAGAGCAAATATTTAATAACTCTTTTTTTTTTTTAATAACAAAGTAAAGTATTACTTTTACCTTGAATTTTTGTTGTAAACAATTTCGGTTCTTGTTCTGAATTTTCTTGGGACAGTTATATGTACCTTACCTAATTCTTGATAATATTTAATTTTTTCACATAAATAGTAAAGTCAATTACTGAATTTTTTTTAATATTAATAACGTAAGAGTCGGTAAGACTTTGTGTATTCTATTAGCTAGGCTATTTAGAAATAGTGTATCATATTATTAATAAAATAATATGTTAAAGAGAAATATATCTTACTATAAAAATAATATAAAATGTTTTTCTCTGTCACATGTATCTTCAGAAAATTATATTATCATTTTGAAAATTTTATAAAGTGTTACATTCTATAATTAATTTAATTATACTTAATTGATCAAAAACTTAAAAAAATAATAACAAAAGCTGGTGAAATTTAATGTTTTCTATAACTAGGAATTTTTGGATTATATCTATAACTAGAGTATGTAATTTTTATTTTGCAACACTCGCTCTTAATTATGATTTTTAAGATTTGTTTGTAGCATTTTTCTAGTTGGACTATTTTTTTTGAGTTTTTTATACATAAAATTATGGTTCAATATTATAGAATGAAACAAAGTGAAAAAAGAACCAATATAGTATAGATTAACATATTAAAATAAATTTATGTTTTCGAAAAGTTTAGAGAACACAGAATATCTGACGACTGAATATTCAAACTAATATTTTATTTTTGATATGAAACTTAAGGAATATATTCATATAGTAGATAGTTGAGTAGCTAAAGGAAAATACATAGATCGATACAAAAGAAAACACATGATACCAAGAATACCACATCCACCAATCCGCGTTGGTCCAGGTGGTAAAAGAGTCTCAGCTGGGACCTCCGCCACTTGGGTTCGATTCGCATTGGCCATCTAGCCGTGTTATTATTTACAAAAATGCAGACCTAACACGTACCCGGATGCAAGGGGGATTAGTCTTTGGGCCCAGAAAGCCTTTAGTATCCCACGGTTATAAAAAAAAAAAAAATACCACATCATAAACTGGTGATAATGATTATAACAACAACACTTCTCTTTCTAGTAACAGTAATTATAACTAGACCTCTATTTCTGGTGTTGTGACTTGTTTCACGTATGACCTGTTGTAGCATATGACAAGGAAGATAAGTTCTTTGATATTTACACAGAGACCTGACGAGGACAAATCAAAATACAACGACTAGAAGTCACTGGGGTCAAGATATAAGCAAAGTCTTGTACATTTGGCCGTTTGTGTAAACAATTAGCACTTTTTTTTTTTGGTTGGCAAAATAATTAGTACTCAAAAGACAAGCTTGACTATTAAAACTCTCACCGAGTATGAACGATTACTACATAATACGCGCCACTCGCTCTTGTCATTTTAAAATGTTATTTGTAACATTTTTCTAATTGAATCACTAGTTTTTATAAAAAAATTATATAGTTTAACAATACAAAATGAAACAAAGTGGAAAAGAATTAAACATATATATAAACAGAAATTAATTTATTAACTTCAAATTACGTTTTCAAAGTTTTTCCATATAATATGAGAAGAAAATAAATATCTGATTGAATATCCAATCTCAATGAATATAAATACATATATTATATAGACGTTAAAAAAAAAGGGACAATGAGGTGAATAATCCTAAATGAGGTTTTAATCAGGTAGATGACCTTCCTATATATTCAATTAGATGTCATGTATTTTTAAGGATGATAAGGAAGAAGTATTCATAGATAGTTTGGGAGCTAAAGAAAAATACATGAACAAAATAAAACAAATCAGACCAAGAATACCATATTGCAAATTGGTAATAGTAATTATAAAAACAGAGACTTGCTGTAAATGTAGCTTTCCTCTGCATGCAATCTGTAGTAGGTTCAGATTTGAGTAGACTGGGAGGGCCCATATATATTAAATAATAAAAACTGCACTTTTGTTTATGGTCAATTTTAAGAAAGAAAATGTTTAGGCCTTATCAAATTGTTGTTAAACAAAATGATAAATATTATGTTACAGTGCATTGTGATATTTAAGTAGATGAATTATGGATTAAATTTAGAAACTGTATTAAAATATATTATGGGTTAAACAACCCAATGATCTTCATTGTCACACTCACGACAATTTCATCGTGATTCTATTTATTTAATCTTTTCTATATTTTTACTATCAATAATCACACCTTTTTTTAACAAACAGCTTTGTTATGTATATACACTATAAGGAGGTAGGATTTGAATTTGTAGGTATATTTTCAAAAACTATAGAATATACATTTTTCAGAAATTATATGAACTAAAGTCTTAATATTTAACATTGTTTATGGTCTTTCAAATTGTGGGAACAGCTTGTATAGTTTAGTTGGTTTTGGATTTTTTTTTCTTTTTGGAAACAAGTTGGTCTTAATAAATGTCNAATAAAAAAAAAAAAAAAAAAAAAATCCAAACACAGACATGCTTATATCCAGATGAATAATCGCTTATTTAAATATACTGTGACATATTTGTAACTAAATGTTTTTCATTTTTTTTCTGCCAACTAATTAGTGAATGGATGTGTTAAGTGGAAAATGTGTCAAACCATCATGTCAATAAAAATGCAAAGTTGCAAATTTTTGATTTTCCCTTTTAAATTAAATAATAAATAATGAATCATATATAGTTGTATAATAAAATTATAAGAATCCCACAAACCAAAAAGGTCCCTTCTCTCTCTCCCACACACAGCAAATCTCGTTCTGTCTCCAAGAAGAACGAAGTCGGTGAAGTCGCCGCCGGGATAATCTCAGGTCACCAAAATGACATACATGCGAGCTAATCCAGCAATGCTAGCTTCAAAGTTTCTACTCTTCGCTCTTCTTTTGATCCAGTTTCTTGCTACTCAGCTCGTTGCTCAAAGATCTAAGAGTCCATGGCAGACACTCACTGGTAAGATCTCTCTGTTTTTAATTCACTGTGAAATTGAGAAAACTGAAGAAAAACGAGTGATGCTAGTGTCTCAGATGTGTTGAATAATTTGGGGATTAAACACTGAAATTGATGGGGGTTTCTGGTTTCCAGCGTTTTAGCCATTCAAGGAAAGTTTCCAATTATAGGATTCACAGGTTTTTTTTTTTTATTTGAGTTCTTAAAGTTTCTAATTTGGTACTTTTTTTTTTTTTTTGGTTTATGCAGGAGATGCTCCTCTTGTGATTGCTCGTGGTGGGTTTTCTGGGTTGTTTCCAGATTCAAGTTTGGATGCTTACGCTTTTGTCGCTCAGACAAGTTTGCCCGATGCTGTTCTGTGGTGTGATTTGCAACTTACAAAAGATGGTGCTGGGATTTGCTTCCCTGATGTCACAATGTTCAACTCTTCTAATATCCAAGATGTCTACCCTAAACGCAAAAATTCGTACTTGCTTAATGGAGTCACCACTCAGGACTGGTTCACCATCGATTTCACTTTGAAGGATCTAAAAAGCGTTTTCTGTAAGTTTTAAGCTTCTTTCTCATCTTCTTTTGTTGTCTTTGTCAATGAAAACAATTTGAGTTGTCCATGCTAATCCGAGTATCCACAAATATGTTTTTGAAATAAATTTTTCTCCACATTTGATCCAATGTATATATACATATTTTGAGTTTTTTTTTTTTTTTTTTTTTAAACATTTAAAGATTGGGAGAAATGTACTCGATGCTTTGATGTTATATTCAATTTGCTTGCTCTTGTTCAATTCAGTTTCCACTTGCTTTGTATCTTCTGACAGTTATATTTTACCTACGCAGTGGTCCGAGGAATATTATCCCGGTCAGATGCATTTGATAACAACGCATACGCGATTTTAACAGTTCAAAATGTAGCTACGCAGTTGAAACCCGTAGCTTTTTGGTTGAATGTTCAGGTAATTGTTATATCAGTGCTGTTTTTTCGGTTTTTGATAGATGTGAAAGATCTCAGCTAACTCTAATACGACTGCTCTATGTTCAGCACGACGCATTCTATGCTCAGCACAATCTGAGCATGAGCAGCTTTCTTCTTACAGTTTCGAAAACTGTGACTATTGACTATCTCTCGTCCCCTGAAGTTAGTTTCTTTCGGACTATTGGTAACCGTTTTGGTAAAAATGGTCCAAAGTTTGTCTTCCGTTTTCTCGAGAAAGATGATGTTGAGGTATCAACTAATCAAACCTATGAATCTCTCATGGGGAACCTAACTTTCATCAAGACATTTGCTTCAGGAATTCTTGTTCCCAAGTCTTACATATGGCCAATTGATAACCAATACTTGTCTTCCGCTACACTTTTTGTTCAAGATGCTCACAAAGCAGGATTAGAAGTTTATGCATCAGGTTTTGCGAATGATTTTGATCTTGCATACAACTACAGTTTTGATCCGTTGGCCGAGTACTTATCCTTCATGGACAATGGGAACTTCTCTGTGGATGGCGTGTTAACTGATTTCCCACTAACTGCATCTTCGGCTGTTGGTAAGCAAATTTCTTCTTCTGTATCACATCTACATTTTTCATATATTTTTCTTCTAAATTCTGCTCGGAAGCTACACTTACACAAGAGAAACCACATTCACATTTTCCTTTAAACTTTTCTCATACCTCAGACTGCTTCTCCCATCTTGGAAGTAATGCTTCAGCGCAAGGTATGTGAGTTATTCATATGCGTTTTATTGGCTTCATTGTAATGCCATGTCACAATAACTAACGATGATAAACTTCGCTTTCTATATGGTTCAGTGGATTTTCTTGTTATATCCAGAAATGGAGCAAGTGGAGACTACCCTGCTTGTACTGACCTGGCCTATTCAAAGGCTATCAAAGATGGTGCTGATATTATCGATTGCTCTGTACAAATGTCATCCGACGGGACTCCGTTTTGCTTAAATTCAATTGATCTTGGAGGGAGCACAAATGTTGTCCAAAGTCCTTTCAGAAATCTTTCGTCAAATGTTCCTGAGATCGACCCACAAACTGGAACATACACCTTTAGTCTAGCTTGGTCTGACATTCAGACCTTGAGACGTGAGTTTCCCATATCTTCTAAGTCTGTGTTCTGTTTTTGGCATTCTTACTCGAGGCATTGTGTTGTGCTGGTAGATCCTTGAAACCTTTTCATTATGATTTAACATTTAGTTCTCCTATCATACATGATAGTAAGAAAAAGCTCCGAAATGCGTTCTTCGGATGATTGAATTTAGCTGCGCAATACTTCTTTCAGGGTGACCTTAATAGCTTATATCTTTACTTCTAGTTATGTAGCTGTTACAAATTATTGTTTCTTACAGTTTCATGTTGCCCTTACCCGATAATTAAAATGCGACTTGTCTGTTGGTACTTGTTGATGCATATGCATCTATCTCAAAATCGGTTATCTATTTCATGTGACTGAGTAAGCCTTATTCCCCCCTCATTTGTTTGCAGCTGCTATTGAAAACCCCTTCAGCTTGCAGTTCAACTTGTTTAGGAATCCAAAGGAGAAAAGTTCCGGGAAGCTTGTTTCACTTAAAGATTTCTTGGACTTGGCAAAAAAATCCAGCTCTCTTACTGGTCTTTTGATCAGCGTGGAAGTAAGTCCGAATATCACTTACACTAATACTTTTACTAGTGATTAGCGTAAAGCGAGATGTTCTTAATGGTTACAACGACTACGATTTGTTTCCTTTAGAATGCAGCATACCTGAGAGAAAAGCAAGGGCTAGACGTTGTTAAAGCGGTTCTTGATACACTTGAGAAAGCTGGTTACAGCAACGGTTCAATAACAACCAAAAAGGTTATGATTCAGTCAGCTAATAGCTCAGTCTTAGTTGACGTCAAGAAGCAGAGCCGGTACCAGACAGTATACCAAGTCGAAGAGCCCATCCGCGATATCCTCGACACTGCAATCGAAGATATTAAGAAATTTGCTGATGCTGTTGTCGTTAGAAGATCATCAGTCTTCCCCGCGAGCCAAAGTTTCATTACTGGACAAACCAATCTAGTCGAGAGGCTACAGAAGTCTAAGCTTCCAGTTTACGTTGAACTGTTTCGGAACGAGTTTGTTTCTCAGCCATGGGATTTCTTCTCTGATGCAACCGTCGAAATAAACTCCCATGTTTCTGGAGCTGGTATCGATGGAGTCATCACTGAGTTCCCTCTCACAGCCGCGAGATATAAAAGTAAATTGAAAACCTATCGAATGGCTAAAAAGTTTTTTATATGTTTTCATGACCTTTAAAGAATTTTGATAGTGTATGATGTTCTTTCTCAGGGAACCGATGCTTGAGCAGGAATGACCCGCCTCCTTACATGATCCCGGTTCAGCCCGCTGGCCTCTTAAGCATCGTGAGTCCTACTTCTTTACCTCCAGCCGAAGCACCAAACCCGGTATTCACAGATGCTGATGTCACTGAACCACCACTACCTCCGGTGACAGCCAAATCCCCAACTACAAGCCCTGGACCCACGTCAACCGATGAAAAAGCCCCCAATGAACAAACCCGAGTCACTCTATCTCTTCTTCTTTCGGCATTTGCTACGATAATCGCCTCTCTTCTCCTTCTGTGATCGCATTGATCCGAACGGTAGGATTTCTTTGTGAGATCGACTTGAGTCCTCTGAAAATTTTCCCTCGTGACACTTCTTGGGATTCTGTGGTGTGATTAGTTCCTATTGAGGTTCTGTTTGTTTATATTCATGTAGAAGTTCTGGTAAAAACTCTTGGACGTAAATTTGTATCATGCGGATTCATTTGTTGTTGTAACACCATCTACTGTAATGTTTTCTTAAAACTCGCGTGCTTTTAGTATAGTAGATGAGTTTATTTCATTCATTTGATGTCAGATAAATATGAACCAAGTTCTCACATTATATAATGTAGATACATTACTGCACAAACAAAAGATAATACAACTAAGTCTCCCTAGACAGTAAGGTAGTTTTAAAAAAAAATTGCTGCCTATCGTGGACGGAAATTATACAATCTCCGAGTCATTGATGAAGTAAAACTCGGTTTCTCCATGATCTCTTCTGGAATTTTGTAATCAGGATCTCTAAGATTGTCTTCATCATCAGTTATATCTGTATCTATCCAAGATGTCCAGTCTACCTCGCTCTCCATATCTTCGTCCCACGAGAGATCTCTCTTGTTTACCATGTTATTTACCTTGTCAACTAACCTCAACAGGATATTGTGGTTTAGTACTTCGTAGTCTCTGCATTTCAAAATATTGATCAGCTTTCTGAGTTTTAAGTTAGTCAAACATATCCAATTTATGCATTTGTTCGTACCTGTATGTAAAAGCAGCATGAAGAAGCTGTGTTGAAGCAAGAAGAGCAAATAAAGACCTGAGAACGTTTATAATCCATGCTCGGTGTTCTGCATCATTCACGAATCGCAAACTTGCTACTTCTAACGCTAAGGTAACGCACAAACCTGCATCATCAAAATTGGAAAAAGGTCCGTTAAACTGTTATTGGTATGGTATGGTATGGTATGGGAAAGAGATGTAGAATATGATACTTACCAACGTAAAGCCTTGGCCTTATGGTATAAGTTTGTTTTGTACTTGTAAACATGTAGATGACAAAGATCGATAAGAAGTAGATGAAGAAGGCTTTTATCACCCGGGATTCAAGAAGCATTGCATTGTGCAAAGCAAATAGCTTATCCAGAGCTATAAACATGCTTGCCTGTTTGGCCTCAAACGCTTCCTGCAAAAACAGATTGTTAAGTATTTGAGAACTTGCTTCAACTTGCTTTTGAAATTTGTTAAGGTGTTTGAGTAACTGACCTGAGCTGCTAACATTGATTTGGAATTTTCAAACAGATGATCATGAACCTGTTGAAGCTGTTGTTGCCGTTTAGCAAGTTCTTCCTGTTGTTCCTGACTAAACTTAGCCAAGCGTTGCAAGGTACTCCTACAAAGTTGCAGTCAAAAAGCGCGGTTAGAAAAGTCTCGTCTCTGAACTTTACATATCTCTATTGTGTTTTGAAACGTACCTGCTCTCTTGCAGTGCCTCTGTCTGAAACCGTGTAAGAAACTGAAGATTATCTAGAGCTGCGGATTGCCCGTCCAAAAGCTTCTGCTGTTTATCCAACGAACTAACAGCCATATTACCGATGTCATCGGTTTTACTCTGCAAATCATTCATTTTCAATGACACTGAATCCCCGAGTACGCTTATCTCCCCCTCGATTTGCTTTGTATCGTCTTTCAACTTATCTAATCCTTCCTTGACGTTAGTAACTGTATCATTGAACATTTCCATTCCAGCTTTCACAGTTTCTCCCATCTTCTCTTGACCTTCTTTTAGCACCATCTGTGATTCTGCAATACTCTTTTGCTCTTGATAGATTTCTTTGGTTTGGTGAGACAATCCACTCACATGAGTTTCTATGATATTCGTCATTTCAGCCACGTTTTGAACTCGATCATCTATCGACCCTAGAGATTCATAAATCATGCTCGAGCTCTGAACAAGAACATCGGATTTATGCTCCAAAATGTCTAATTTTTCTTCTGTATATAGAGCTGAACTCTTCAGCTCATTCACAAGCCTCTCTATCTCATTCTTGAATGCATTGCTCCTGCCAAAGAAGAAGTAAATTTGAGAATCCATTACACAATCAAAGTAGTAAAATCTGAAAAATTTTCTTACTGTAATTGTTGGCAGATGGTGTTGGTTTCAAGCAAGAAATCAAGATAAATCTTGTGCTCATGGTTATCTAACTTCTTGAGGCAACTCATCATTGTGGAATCATCCTTGCAGACAGGAAAAGCCGGTCTTCCCGAGTCCTTAAAGAAGCAGTCACTCAAATGCCAAGCGAACCTCTTTCTCATCTCTTCTGTAGCAATTATTTCCTTGCAGCCAGATAAGATGTAACTATATGCATTTTGCCAGCAACTGTTAGGACCCGCAACCAGATGCTTCTGTTTGGCGTTTTCAACGAGTTGAATTGCCTTTTCGTCACTAGTGAATATTCCGATGGAGAACTCGGGACTCGGTTTGTGAGGAGAGTCTGTATTTTTCTCTGCAGAAGAAGAAGAAGAAGAGGACCATAGCCAACTGTGACATATTTGAGAATCTAAAACTAAAATCGATATAAACAGAAGAAATATTCTGTTCAAACGATCCATTTAGTCGGGTTTTTTTTGGTGTGTTCTCTTTCGATCTTCTTCTTCTTCTTCTTCTCGAGGAGACGTGTGATTGATTCACCTAAAAAAGCAAAAGAGGTAGAGAATATTACGTCCTAAAAGTTTTGTATATATAAGAAAATATGAAAACTTGGAGCGAAAGCTAAAGCAGCCTCTTGAACTTCCCATGTGAAAAAATGGCAATTTTTTCTTTGTGGGGTCGTCATTAAAAAGAAAAAAAAGTAAAACAAAGATTATTAACAAAATCATCAGTTTGAAGATTAAAAAAGAAGAAAATAAAACACATTAAAATCTCTCTGTTCAGGAGTTTAATCAAAACATCTTTCCTTTTCGCCATCCGAGACGAATACATGCATTTTGATTCGTAACAGTAAACTTAAATAAATGCAAGAAAAATCGAAAAATGGTTTTAAACACACAAGAAAACAAGAAAATTACATGAAAAAGGGTTAGATTCAGACGATGTAGGGGGAAGAAAAAAGAAAATCTAAAAATGGTTCAAAGACTTTGAATCAGAGAAGACTCTTAACGTTTATGTTACTCAATTTCATTACAGAGTGTCAAAAACGAAAATAAACGCGCAAAGAAACAAATCTATTTCTGAAAATACATTTTTTCTCAAAAAGAGTTTAATTACAAAAAAAAAAAAATGGTTGAAAGATAGAGACAACTCTACATGAATCTAAACAAAAGCTTTGACTTGAAGCATAATTACAGTAATACAAGATTAAAAAGTTCTTACCGGAAGAAGAACAGAGAGAAATTGCAGATTTTTTGGAGACGCCAATTTGGAGAAAGCGAGAGAGGGAAACGTTAAATAGTAACGGAAGGTGTATAAAAAAGGAAACGTTTGGTTATTAGTGCCGGTTTGACTTTGATTTTATTTCGGTTTGGGTCGGTTCAATATATTGTTTAGTCAAAAAGCAAAGTGCCAAACATAAACTAGAGGAAAAAAGATGATGGAATTATCTGGTTTAAGTAATAAATCGGCACTTTCTCCAACTTCCGATTCTCTTCTTCACGTTTTAAAGAATAATAATAATTTTTCCGGCGAGGTTTCATCTGAATCTGTCGCCGGCGATTTGATGGTAAGCTGAGAAGGAGAAAGTTACTTCTCAACTCCTGAATATAGATCTTTGCACTAATCGCAAATCTAGGAGATGAGTAAACGGAATCCACGGATTCTGAAGATATTTCTGTATATGTTACTTCTCAACTCCTTCTTTCTCTGCATCTACTTCGTTTTCCACTCGTCGTCTTCTCCGTCTCCGGATTCGAATCCTCATTTTCCGTTGCGGTTTCATGTCCCCGTCAATAATCAATCGGCGATCCAGAAACCGTGGCCGATCTTACCTTCGTATCTTCCTTGGACATCGCCGCAGAGAATTGTACCTAGAGGCTCCTGCGAAGGTTACTTCGGAAATGGATTTACTCGGAGAGTTGACTTGCTTAGACCGAAAAATTCTCGGGGAAGTTGGTTTCGATGCTTCTACAGTGAGACGCTACAGAGCTCGATTTGCGAAGGGAGGAATCTGAGAATGGTTCCTGATCGGATCGCGATGTCGAGAGGAGGTGAGGAGTTGGAGGAAGTCATGGGGAGGAAAGAGGAGGAGGAGATGCCGGAGTTTCGGGAAGGTGCGTTTGAGGTGGCGGAAGAGATTTCGCGGTTAGGTTTCAAGAGAAACCGCCGAATCGGCGGTGGGAACTCGCGGCGGCTGGTGAGTGATGAGATGTTGAATGAATATATTCAAGAAGGCGGTATTGATACACATGCAATGAGGAATTTGGTGGCTTCGATTCGCGTCGTTGGTATCGAAGATTTCGACTGCCAAGAGGTTTGCTTCTTCTTCTCATCTGATCTGGTGATATTGAGATCCAACATATGCTGAAATTATGTGATTGGAGTGTGAATCAGAGGATTAAACTTTCTCATTGTTCGTATTAGGTTGTGGTTTCTGTAATTGTCATGTTGATGATTGATGTTTGGTTGGCTTTTATATGACTCCAGTGGGTGGAGGAACCAACCTTGCTTATCACTCGATTCGAGTATGCAAATCTCTTCCATACGGTGACAGATTGGTACAGCGCGTATGTTTCCTCAAGAGTTACTGGTTTGCCTAATCGACCACACGTTGTTTTCGTAGATGGACACTGCACGGTATAATCCACTTCATGTTCATAGTCATACGAATCCTAGATTAATTGGATTCAGATTATCTTTAGATTTGCAGTTACTCTTGGTTATTGGATTTGGATTTTCTTGTGTTCAGTTTTAGCATCTTTGCTCCATTGATAAGTAAAAGTGAGTCTAGTAGGGGTTTCATGTCCGTGTTCTTAACCTTTTTGCAGACACAGCTAGAAGAAACATGGACAGCTTTGTTTTCTGGAATTAGATATGCGAAAAATTTCAGCAAACCAGTTTGTTTCCGCCACGCGGTTCTTTCACCATTGGGATATGAAACCGCTCTTTTCAAGGGATTGACTGGGGAAATAGACTGCAAGGGAGAAACAGCTCAAAATCTGTGGCAAAACCCAGATGATAAAAAAACCGCGAGGCTATCAGAGTTTGGCGAAATGATCAGATCAGCTTTTGGGTTTCCGGTCAACAGACACCGCTCATTAGAAAAATTGCCATCGTTATCGTCATCGGTCACTGTTCACAACGTTCTCTTTGTTCGTCGTGAAGATTACTTAGCCCATCCTCGTCATGGCGGTAAAGTCCAGTCCCGTCTTACCAACGAGGAAGAAGTGTTTGATTATTTGCACCATTGGGTAGCGTCTGGCTCCACCGGTTTGACGAAATGTGGGATTAACCTTGTGAATGGATTGTTTGCACACATGTCGATGAAAGATCAAGTCCGAGCCATCCAAGACGCGTCAGTGATCATAGGAGCTCATGGAGCGGGACTAACTCACATTGTTTCTGCAACACCAAACACAACGATATTTGAGATTGTAAGCGTGGAGTTTCAGAGACCACATTTTGAGCTTATAGCTAAGTGGAAAGGTTTGGAGTATCATGCGATGCATCTGGCGAATTCACGGGCCGATCCAACGGCTGTGATGGAGAAGCTAAAGGAGATAATGAAGAGTCTTGGCTGCTGAGATTAGTGAGTGAGTTCAAGCCTTAGTGGCCACGGGATGTTTTGTTGTTATTATCTTGTTTGTTACTTAGGGGTGAAGTGCTGTAAATTGGCTTTGCTTTTTGTACTATACACAAGCTTATTGATGTGTTATAATTTGAACAATTGTATTAATCAAAAACACTAATTGAGAACGTTGCAAGGGAGATCTCTAAGCATTGAAAACTTGATATCAATACTATATTTCCTAGAAGTAGTCTTATATTTAAGTAATACATAAGACCATAAAACCCTAATAACTAAGAAGGAAAAAAGAAAAAAAAAGACGAAGACAATCACACACACGCAAGCTGATACTTGCAAGTTTGTACTTGATTACACAGACGAGTCTCTTAGTAGCATTCTTCTTCCTTTAGCTTTTCCCTTGACGGCTTGTGTAACTTGAACCCAAACACTCTTGGAACATAGCTTTGCGACGCCTTTACTGGCTTCTGAGATTTATAAGTCATGAGAAAGAGCTGAGGAAATGTTGTCCCAAAGTAAGCTCCATCTATATCTGTTTTCATATGCTTAAAGAAAAAGCAAAACAAAAATCAAAGATAGGAAAAAGATGGAATGCGAATCAACAAAGGATACTTGCTTGGTAATTTGATGGGGCGTCATAAACGTCTTCACATTTGGGACAATATATCTTGACGGGACTAGCTCGAGGGATATCTGATAGACCAAGAGGTAAACAAGCTTGGCCAGAACAATAAGCTCGTGGGCAACTTCCAAAATCATAGTTATGGAATTTGTTTAACATAGAAAGGTGTCCTTCGGCTGTCAATATGTAACGAGCATGAATCAATCCGTATAACATCTCGGCTGCAGACTCGATCAATTCGTTCTGTTCCACTGTAATAACCTCCCCATGAGAAGAAGGTTCTTCATCGAGAATCAAATCAAGGGCGTAGTCGTAGTAAGGAACTTGATCGCTGAGTCCACACAAGTTGAAGTCATCTAGGATGAAATAATCATGGACTTCACATAAGAAGTGGTTCCCAGGTAGACTACAGAACCAGGAAATCCATGAGCGGTCTACTTGGTCGGAACCACTGAACTCTGATTCTTCTGGGCCCACAAATAACATCAAAAGAATCATGAGCAAGTTTCCAGCAAATTATACGTTTGAATTACTTGTACTTGAATGAAACCGACAGGTCAAAGATGACTTAACACAAGTCAACTCGATTTGAACAAGATCACCCAGAAGAGTTATGTGTTTAATTACAGTTGTTCAAAGATTTAGCAAAAAAACATTCATCCTAAAAAGTTAAAACCCGAATCATTATAAATCAGACAATGTGCAATTACACAGATGAATGTGGAATCTCACCGTCGGCAATGTTGGTCTTTGGATCGTGAGCTTCGTTAATCGGTTCCCGATCGACCACCTTCACTTTGGATCCTCCTCTCTCCCGAAACATCCCGAGTTTCTAGGGTTTTTGGATCAATTACGACATGTGATGAGCTCCTACGTACGGTTTTGAAATGGCTCAAGATTATATAATCAAGCCCCGTAGTCCATGTATTGTTGCTTTGGCCCATATTTCAAGAAAAATCCATAAATCAAAGACAAAACCCACAAAATGAAGGTGTAGAAGGTCTTCCAGTTATATCCATAATCTAGTATTAAATTTCGTCTTCTTGGTTGGAAAAATGAAATATGAGCTCATAAGTTGTTCGATGCTTGGGCAGTTGGTGTATCTTTTACATATCCAGAGGCTTGCACTGAGATTTGAGAAGCAAACTGTCTCATTGTCACAAGACGGATCACAATATTGGATAAACACAAACAAGACCCAAACTTACAAAAAGCAACAAACAACTAACCATACAACCACTCTCATTTTCTTACTTTAGCATGTTAAAAAGATTCCTTTCTTTTGATTTTTTTTTCTAATTGAAAATATTTAGACTAAGTACAAAATGTAAAAGCAATTGCAGAAATTGGCATTTCAGAAATGGAGGCCTAAAAAGGATTCTGGAGATGCACACTCTTTATTCCATGTTATTTGTTGTTTTTTACCTGAACCAGATGCATAAGTCGTGTTCTGCTTTGTGCAGTTGTGACGGGAGCTGCCTGAGATCATTTCATGCTACGAAAAAAGATGGTGAAGATTCACTCTGTGATTCTCTTAACTTAACCAAGGCGCAAGTGGAAGTATGTCATATATAATATTTTCTTACTAGTTCTGACCTTTTTGGCCTTCTTGTCCAGTTATTTAACTACTTTCAGTATGGTTATCCTTGTATATCTTTGGCCTGCATTGAATAGGCATGGAGCTAATGTTGTTGTTTATGGATTGTTCTCCAGGCTGAGAAATACTATTGCCCAAACTGTGAGTATAAGATACATCAGTGCTTTATTTGCAAGAAGCTTGGCTCATCGGAGACAGTCGGGGTACGAAATAATTCTTATGCTAATTTCTGTTCAGACGAGTTTTGTTGAAAATGGTGTGACTATCAACTAGGCTTTGTATTTAATTTTAACATTGTTTTTTAGGTTTTCCAATGTGTGTCAGCCACATGCGGCTATTTTTACCATCCTCATTGTGTCACAAGAAGACAACGTCTAAATACAGCAGAGGCTGAAGCACTGGAGAGACAAATCATTGCAGGAGAGTATACCTGCCCATTGCACCAATGCTGTGTCTGTGGAAACAGAGAGGTTAAGACTGACTCCAAAATTGCAGTTTGCTGTACGCTGGCGTTGCCCAAAGTCCTACCACAGAAAATGCCTGAGATACAGGAAGAGCTCCTGACACCAGTTAGGGGTCATGTTAAATTCCCTTTTACCGAAGAGAAGAAGGTTGTCATGACAGAGAAAAGGAAGATAGTGGAATCACATATCGGAAGAGACAAAACAAGATCTAAGTTCAAGGATGTTGCCTCACAAGACACTTGTGGAAAAGCTTGTGTTAAAGCTCATAGTAGTTCGTTTCCTTCTTCAAAGAGTGGTGTTTCCACGAAGACGCATGAATTAGTTTCACTTGCTTATCCATCCAGAAACATGATTGAGTTCTAAACTCCTCTTAACACACTCTGAACAATGAGAGTAGCGCTTCTATTGGCAACAACAAATTTCCACGAGACATAATAAAAGATAAAGGCCAGGGCCAGAGACTTGTGCTGCAAAATACTTTCTTAATAATCTAATGACATACAAATCCAACTTGTAAGAATCTAGGAGATGATCTGAATTCATCAATGTGTATATATATCTAACTGGTTATGCAATTCCTAGGTCAAAGTCCAAGTAAAATTCTCCCGGGACCTCAGGCGCCTTAAATACCTGATTAGTCTCCCTCTGGGCCTTGGGAACATGTTATGGTCGTCGGCCTCCTCTATCTTGGCATCCTCCGCCTCTATCTCCGTCAAAGTGATACTCTCTCGGATGGCTTTCTCCATGAGGCGTTTCACTTCCTCCTCCCAGGTCTCATCCTCGCTACTGGTGAAAGATTCTGAATCCTGTGATTTCCAATTCTTCTTCGTCTTCGCTCTTCTCAAACGCCTCATTAACCTCTCTCTACGCCTTTCAAGTATTTTCTCGTTGGCCTTCTTCATCTCCATTTTCGCCACCCTATCCTCTTCTCTCGCCCTCTTCTCATTCATCCTCGCCACTTCCTCTATGAGGCGGTTAATCCCTTCGTGCATCTTCATTTCGTCTTTGTCACAGCAGATTTGCAGGAACCCCTTGATCAGATCACGCAGGGGTTAATAATATCTTCCATTAACAGAATGGGCCTCAAACCTATTTCGCTCCGATCCCGGGTCGTCGTCTCATTTTGTTCAATTTCGGATTCCTTCCTTCACCGCCGAGATTTGTCGGGAAATTTTCTAATTAACCGATTGGGATTGTACACACTTTTTTTTAAGTACGTATTTTGTAAGACTATAAACAAAAAAATCAGAGTGGCGCAGCGGAAGCGTGGTGGGCCCATAACCCACAGGTCCCAGGATCGAAACCTGGCTCTGATATATTTTTCCTTTTTTCCCCAATTTTTCTTAATGGATCCAACTTTAAAGCCCAAATAATACAACTTGGCCCAACTTGCTACAGCTTCATAATGTTTATAATCCCCGTTTTCTCTTGTTTAATCAATTTTTTTGTGTAATTGTTTGTGGTGGTTGAAGATGAACAAGTGCACGCTCACGATTCTTGGGCTAATGTGGATATTGGATCATTCTACATCAGATAAAGCTTTGAATGTGTGGAGCATGAGGAAACGAGAATTAAATGATGCAAAAAAAGATGGAGATGCGGGGTATCGATCCCCGTACCTCTCGCATGCTAAGCGAGCGCTCTACCATCTGAGCTACATCCCCATCTGATAACAAATTGAAAGTTCTATTTATAGAATGCATAATTCATAGTGGTCAAAGTACGTCAATTACGGATCACCCAAAACGATTTACCTTTCATTCGTCAAAAAATTAACAATTGCACATGAGATTAACAATTGCACATGAGATCATAACAATTACTAAGCTAACAAAATGGAAAAACATTTTTGAAAATAAATGTATACATGAGAAAACGATAATTAAAAAGATTATATATGGTTGTTGTGATGAATACGTAGCCAAAAAAAACGAAATCTTCTTGGAGTCTTTTCCATATCTCAAAATCCTTTTAATATAATCATGTTATAGAAGCCTATATACGCAATGTCACCAAATGTTCACAAAGGCGAAGAGCCGCTGGTTATAGATGCTCTTTTAGGCTCCATATACGATAGATAAGAATATAACTGGTCCTATTTTATCCAAATGCCACAATAGAAAAGCCACCTATTTCACAACAAAATATACACAAATGTTAGTAGTCTTTAAAACCAATGTATTTTCATATGTTTAAGACGATCTCTCAGAGATCTCCTAACAGTTTCAGCGGTAGTACACTTTTACGACCATGACTTAACTTTTCATATAAATACCATTTTTTTTTTTTTTTTTTTTTGTATTAGTGGATTTACGTACCACTGCCACCAAACTACGATCATTTCACAATTATATATCATTCAATTGTGATTACAATTCAAATTTTTTTTTTTTTGTCACGAAATAATTTAATTAATCAAGGCAAAACAGCCAGAGAAATACAATTCAAAATAATATATAATTTTTACCCATTTATAAATTTATTGAGATAAGTAGTGAACGTTATGAAATATATATAGTTTTTTTTTGGTCGACTGATTAAACTTTATTACCAATTATAAAAACAAAAGAAAAGAAAAGAAAGTTGGTGAAGCGTTACAAAAATCACTTTACCAAACCATTACTAGCTACAAACCTTTAGCTACTATTAAAACGACGTTGTCTACTCCCAAACCCTCTTCACATCACATGATCCGACATTGTGACTCGCCCGTAGCGCCGTCTCGCGTCGGTACATGCTGCGGCGGAGAGTACATCATCTCTGATCCGTAATACGGATAATAGTAATACGGGCACGCCACGGGAGAAGGTTGTTCGATATACGGATAGGGCACGTGAGGGGAATGTTCGATGTATGAATTTTGACGGTTGTAGTACGTATACTGGCTTCTGGGAGACATAGGAGGTTGAAGCATTGGCGATAGATACTGTGGAGATGGGCGTGAATACGGGTAATTGAAATCAATCGGTGCGGTTTGGAATGGGTTTTGAGGAATGAAGGTAAGAGGATTAACGTGACCATAATCCATGTGGATTAACTCAGCATGCTTCTTGGCTTTACGAATCCTTAGAATAATGTCAGGGCTGATCTTGCCTGAGAGATAGGCTAATCCTTTTGTTGCATCGATTGTGTATGTTATATCTGTTTATAACCATGCACACACAAAAATCAGTTGCTTAGTTTATAAAAAAGAATTTCATAAAACCAATATAATATGGAGAAGATTTTTTTTAAAAAACATTTTTTGGCAAACTCAAATAAATGAAAACAATTAGCAGTAAACAAGCAAGATTAATCTGACTTATGACTAGTTTGAATAATTAGAAGTGAATTGAGGAAATGATTTATTTACATGTGAAAACTCAAATAAATCTTAATTTTTTAAAAAATAGTCTTGTTTATTGGGAATTAATAAAATGCAAAACCATACTGAAACTTTAATTTCTAAGAAGATTATTATGTTGAAAAAAAAAAAAAAGAAGATTATTATGAAAAAAAAAAAAAAAGACTTTGTGTCATTTAACTTGTTCAAATGTTCTTGTAAGTCTTTGGTTTCAATTAACTAATTCTATTCCCAAAATCTTTAGAAGAATAACTACACAAAACAAACTGAGCTTTGTTCTAAAAAACAAAATAAGCAGGATTTTAAGATGGGACAAGAACCTTGAACGTCCTTAAAAAGCTTATGCATAGACTTGTCCCATCCACTAGTATGAGTGTCTAACCTTAGTACGCAAGTCTGCAAGAAAAAGAAACAAGTCGATCATGATTATGTGTAATGATCATGATCATGATAGGAGAGAAAAAAAAAAAAAAAAAAGAGAAAGACCATTTGAGTAGAAGAAGGACGATCCATGACTTTGTGTGTTTTTGTAAAATTGTGGTTCGTTGGTTACGGTTCCAAAGGGATTTTGGTTAGAACCAAAGGACTGTTTATATAGAGCCTAGAGGGTTTGGTTTGATTCAATGGATAAAGACTTTCAGAGACTCGACCATGAAAGATATTTTCTATTCTTCGAATTTAATTTGTTTTGTTTACGGTAATAATTAGATTTATGGTAATAAATCANCAAAGGACTGTTTATATAGAGCCTAGAGGGTTTGGTTTGATTCAATGGATAAAGACTTCAGAGACTCGACCATGAAAGATATTTTCTATTCTTCGAATTTAATTTGTTTTGTTTACGGTAATAATTAGATTTATGGTAATAAATCAATGTACTAACTGTTATAATCTCGATGTTGCATTATACTATACTATTTATAATATATGCTCACACTATTGTTACACTGATTTGTTACTACATTTGTCTTTACAAATAGGGTTGACTGCGTAAACCACCCCGTACTATGTCAACTATTGCTGAAACCCCCTGTACTATTTTGTTCTTTGAGAAACATCACAAACAAATACAATAAATTATTTTACTACACAAACTTTACTTTGTCTCATCGTATAACCACTTTAAATTGAACCGGTTCTAAACCGGAAAATTAGCGTTTTAAAATCACGTTTTGATTATGAGCCCTAATTTGTTTTCCCCCAAATCGATGTTTGAATAAACGAAAGAGAGTTTTTGTGTTGGGGGTTCTGTCAGGTTTGGGCTCGGGTTAGATTTTAATTTTGGGTTAGATTTTAATTTCGGGTTACTCGGGTTTGGGTTATGGGTTAATCGGGTTTGGTCTAGTCTGTTAATTGGGTTTCAATTAGATTAATTATGGGTTAGTCGATTATCACAGTTTGGATCGAAGTATTTACAGTGTTTTTAATCTTTTTTTAAAAAAATAATTAATATCGAAACGTATTTTGAAACGCTAATTTTTTGGTTTAGAACCGGTTCAATTTAAGGTGGTTATACGACGAGACAAAGTAAAGTTTGTGTAGTAAAATGATTTATTCTATTAGTTTGTGATGTTTCTCAAAGAACAAAATAGTACAGGGGGTCTCAGCAATAGTCGACATAGTACAGGGTGGTTTACGCAGGCAACCCTTACAAATATCTCAAGACTACTTATTGTGGTCACTAACAATATACTGAATAAAACGATTCATCTGAATCGAACTTATGAGCCATCAAAACTAAATTTTATTTCATCCACAAATTTTGTTTCTATAAAAGAATAATTAATATGATTAAAAATTAGTTAAAATGTGTAAATATATTTTCATAAATTGCATATATCTTTTCATAAATTATATCCGAAAATAGAAAAAAAAAATATAAACAAGGAGAAATTGTAAAAACGAAACATTAAATTAAATACAAAAATAAATCGATAATGATGTTATTTTATATTATCTGAAAGCTAGTACAAGCCGCCAAATCCATATTACTTTTCTCCCTAATCTACATTCGACAGGAGCTTCTAGTTTGAACGTTTCCATCTAAAATATCAATGTGTGGTCGATAAAAAAATAATACAAACCGCCAAATAAGCAGTACATTCTCAAAGCCAATTTTTTAAAAGAAACTCAAAGGAACAAATAACATATCTACCTAGACCACTCTAAACTAAGCAAACAAATAAGAGGAAAACAATAATCATATCTACACCACTAAAAAGGAATGAATCGATCTTATGAATCTTGAGATTAAATTATGCTGAAATTAACCTATGGTTTGATGAGATTGAAATACATATTACTTTTCAGATTATTATTCCTAATTTCCTATATTGGCAATTACTTCCTAGTTTTTAATAAGGATTTGAAATAGAATCATCATCCTTTAAAAAAAGAAATAGAATCATCAACGATCTAGCTAAGTCATGCGGAAAATAATGATATAACTATTGGCTGCGAAACATAAAAACTTGATTTCGAACTGGTAAAAATTCACGATGAGCTTCACTATGGTCAAGTAAATCAACAACATTGACAACATGCAATATGCATTACACTGAGTTCGAATAGATTAGAAAAGATAATGAAAGAGACACACCAAATTATTGAAGATTTCAAAGTCAAAAACAACAAGATACTAATAGTAACGAGTTCCATGACCTTTAATCCTCTGGGGATCTGGCTTTGAACTTGGACTCTCGTTGTTGTTTTCATACCTTAGCTGAGATCTTGCATCAACTTCTTTCTTCAAACCTTCAAGAGTCTTTTGCAATTTAAGTACTTCAGTTAAGTTGAGTTCTTCTAGGGGAAGCCGGTTGGAGCTCTTGTGGAGTATCAAGCTAAGTGTAGACCTCCTCCTACACAAAAACCTGTCTAAGGATTGGAAGACTCAGCGATTCAAGGGTCAATATCATGAATAACTTAAGTCTTACATTCCGTAAGTTTTTGTTTGGGTGTCACTTTGAACCAATATCTGATTTATCTTATTTTGAGTGCCATCTTTTTGTTTCAAAATGGAAAAAAAAAAAAAA
The DNA here is from genome assembly GCA_900406245.1 of Odontarrhena argentea. NCBI lineage: Eukaryota > Viridiplantae > Streptophyta > Magnoliopsida > Brassicales > Brassicaceae > Odontarrhena > Odontarrhena argentea. The sequence goes on along the minus strand of OVAF01000389.1, from coordinate 2,247 downwards.
TACACACACTTCTGCCTATATAGTGTACAAAGTAGACTTTTCTATAAAATTGCAACAAATTTAGAGCACAATCACATAAATTACTTTTCTAAAGACTGCCTTTTCACTAGTATTCAGGTGGGTCAAGGGGTTGGCTTTGTATTTGTTTCAATTTCTGGGGCCATTTTACAAACAAAAACTAGACCAAACCCAATCTGCTCCAGATCCAGTTTTAATATACAGCTACTAATGAATCTCGGTAAACCGAACAAAATGCATTATCATTGATCAAACTACCCGTTGGAGACGACACTGAGAATGCAAATTTTTAACTAACATTTGCAAAATTAAGAAACTTGTTATGAAGAAGAAAAATAAAATAATACACATCTCTTTTCTCACAAATCCATCTCTTTCATCTGTTTTCAACATCTACAAAAAGCGAAAGAAGAGAAGTTGGAAAAGAAATCAACGTGCGCGGGGAAATGCGAGCTTCTTGGGTTTTGTTAAGGAGTTGCAGAAAGAAGAGAAAGCTCCTTTGATATCTCCGTGGATTGGGAGAGCCAGAGAGAGTGGCAAATCATCTTGGAAAGTTCTGGTTTGGTGACTAAAGGAGACAGAGTGAGCCAAAGCTGTTTGCCTTTTGTTGAGTCCTTCAAGGATGAAGGAGAAGGCGCCAAAAGTGAGACAGCTCTGTAGCATTGCTTGTGGCGCACCTGCCAACACGAGATTATAGCAAGTTCTTAGCTCAGGTAATCATTTATTTGTGCTCATTAAAGCTCAATATGAAGTTATCTACTTTTTCAGTCATAGTGAATGCGAATGTTCATAATAGAGTACTCTATCAAACGCAAATAGGTCCAACAGTTCACCCTCGTAATAATAAAGAGGAAATACTTGCAAATGCGGGAATATAAATTTGAGTATGATTTTCTTACCAGGGAAACTAAGAGCGAGGCCAGTGCAGCAGCCAGCAACTCCAACATTAATGGCTGCAAAAAAACAGAGTTCACGTGAACATAAGCTAGGGCACTGCTACAAGTTCATTAACACTAGACATGTATGTAAACATGATATGGAAGAAATGAGAACGTATAAGAAAAAGAAATGTCAAAAGAGTCTCACCGTCATCTTTCCCTCGTATTTGCTTCAGAAGACAAACAACCAAACTGTGTACTCCAGATAAAACTGCAAAAGTCTTTGCGGACTGACCCGCATCCGCAAATGATCCCTTAAATCCTTTCTTCTTAAACAATCCAGAACCTAAACCATAACTTACATCGTGAGACATAATTCCACATTGTGATCATCTCAACTAACAAACTTCAGAACTTAATCCTACTGGCGGCACTACACAGCCGGAGAAACAAATTATCTAAACCGATTAGTCAGTCATTAGATTCAGTTGTTAACAAAGTCAACACAGGAACGATAAGCTAATTCATTCTAAATCAAAATCAAACTTAAATAATTAAGTCTACACGGACCAATCCTGTTTCTCAGGAGAACATTGGCCAATTTTAGACACCTATGGTTGCTCTAAATCACTAACAAAGGTAATGTTTCTTCTTCTCTGGAAAACCTAACAAATTTAGTTCCTGAATCTAGAGCTAATGAGAAGCTTAAACAAACTAAGTTTCCTTCAAAAGAAATTATGATTGCCCAAACTCTTAATTTGGTTCAAATCAAACAAATACAGCATAATCATTATTAACTCCTGAAACACGACAACACTCAATTCTTCGAACAAATCTCAGTCGCGACACTAAGACATATAACATAAGAGAAACAGAAATAATCACCATAGCCGAATATAGAGCCCATGAAGGCGCCACCAGCAGCATCTCCGGCGAAACGGACAAGACAAACGGCGGGAGCAGGGATTGTTAATGCCTTGGAAGAGTCTTGATTGGTCACATCAATAGCGTTAGGGTTTGACTCAGAGTCGAGACTCGTGTCGTTTGAAGGATTCTCGGCCGCCATAGCTGAAACCTGTGAAGCTCAAGATATTATTACTACTACACTTTGGTTTCTCTACCTAATCTTCAAATCGTTCCTCTTCTTCTGGTATATTTTTCCACTTGTAGCCAAACAGTATCTATGGGCCCTTCTTGGGCTAAACGAGAGCCCCTTGGTTAAATCCTCATATTTGTGTACAAGGCTCTCTTATTTATATAGACGAGATTAATAATGAGCAAATCCGATCTAAAACACTCACTACAAGAAACAGGCTCATTCGCGACCAAAATTCGCGACCAACTTTTAGTG
>OVAF01000388.1:0-43528 GCA_900406245.1 Odontarrhena argentea | reverse complement strand
GACCAATGCTGCCTCCGGATCCTCATCCAAAGCATGTGTGTCCATGATCACATCAATAATTCATGCTACTAATCCAGATTGACAGAAACTTTGTAACATACTTGCATTTACTTTATCACAAAAGGGTGAGCAATATGCAGTAGTCTAATATACACATAGTACCTGGTCTTCAACTGAGGGTTGCTGCTCACGATACTGCTCAGCCTTTGGGGTTACTGGTAAACTCGCCATAGTTTTGGATGACAGGCCATTGGCATTTCCAGTCAATGGAAATTGCTGGTTCTTTTGTTCCTCAGAGTCAGTTCTAATATCCAGTCCTAGATCTTGAGAGTCCAAAATTGATAGTAATGATTTTGATGGACTATTGGATACATCTTTAGAAGATGACCATAACTCATCAGCACCACTGAGACTACCATCGCCAAATATAGGGACATCATTGCTGCAAAATCATCACTTGTGAGGATATTGTGTTAGACAGAGACCGATGTGTATGAGATATTCGGTCAGTAGTTTGCTTCAATGTACAGAAATATGTTGCTCAGTACCAGAGAACATTATCAAAAAACAAAATAAATCTAGCACAGCTACCAGTTAGTATTCTACCTAATAACCTACACACATGAAATAAAGAAACTAGTAATTATGTCATATATTCCACCTAATTCCCAAAAATGTTATATCTTGTCAGTTTTCTTCACAAGGATTTTCCACCCTATTCAAAGCTGATATCTTGTTACTCCCGAACTTTCTGTGATGTTTGTTGCGACAGAACTCAAGTCATCATACAACACATTAGACAATCAGAAGGTAACAAGTAGGAAAATGGAAAAAAAAGGAGTACGTCACTGAAAAGATACCACATATCTCAGTCAAGATGAGAACAAGCTTTACCTGAACATTCGATCAAGATCATCAAAACTACCAATGTTAGCCCAGCCGTACTCATCAAAATCACCTTGATCTTTACTCTCATCAGTGCTATGAAAAATATCAGGGCCTTTCCCAAGTTCAGACGTTTTCTCTGGTAAACAGGGTGAGCACACAACTTTAAGATGACAAAATTTGTAAAAACGTACCCAATCAAAACATCACTGTTTCAAGAAACGCACCACCTTTCGTTGAATCATATCTGGCTGGCTCAGCTGAGCACTTAGGAAGTTCAGTCACACTTGAATCTGGATCAGCTTCTCTGGTATTTGATAGCGATGAGTCAGGCCATGAGCTCGTACAGAAATCTGGCTGAGAATTCCCCTCATCAACATTATTGCCCGAACTGCTCCCCAGGTTACTATCATGGAGGTCAATTTTAGCGCCGGTTATCTTTTGCTCAGCTGGCTTGGCTGTCTTAGATTCTTCACCTCGTTCCTTCTTGTTAAGCTGTTCTTTTCTTACTTTAAAAGGCACAATATGATCGCCTGTCTCATCGTCATCACCCCATATCATATTAGTAAGCTGAAAAATAGGTTAAAACCATAAACAATAGGAATCAGGCACAGACAATATCAACATTACCTGCGACCAAGATGAAGGAAAGTGATAACATAAGAAAAGAGCAGCTTATAAGGAATTAAAAAGCGGCACACATAATTCCATAAGATGAAACCGATAGATCATCAAACTGTGAAATCAGACTGTAAAACTGGATAGCAAGGTAATGATCACTGTAAAAGACTGTCTAGGAAAAAGGCAGGAAGTCAAAATGATATCCTTCTCAAAGACTATATCTTTGCGGGGGAAACCTTGTTAAGCTCTCCAAAAAATTACCAGACTCCAACTTCATCCGATTCTATGCTCTGCTCATCGCCTTCTGGTCCTATTTCTTTAACAACACCAGCATATACCCTGCTCATCCTTGTTGAATACTCACCTAACATACCCTTAATCCGAACCACCTCAAGGAAAGGTCAAATCTTTCTTCGTTACGTGAGTACTCAACTTCCAGATTTCCATTTATCTAAAGCTCCCCCGGAATTTCAGGGCTAAACCCTAAACCTCGTTGATCCCTATGAATTATGAATTCAAAGCTACTGGAGCACAGAATGTACTAAAACCATTCCAAGGGTGTTCACAGCTTATATATCTCTCGTTTTCACTTGTTCGAAAACAACAAGCTAGAGACTGATGCGGAGATATGCAACTAGGGTCAAACTAATGAATCTAAGACAGAGACATACACAGAAATGGGTAATGATGAACGAAGCCAAAAAGGTAAGAAATGCATCCAGAGAAGAAGGAAACAAACAGAGAACTCATAAATCATCACCGACCGTTATACATGTTCATAAAGTTACCAAAATCATACTAATTCCACAACCCAAAAAAATGATTGTAAAGCAGAGATTGAACATTTTACCTCTTCGTCGTCCCAATCAAACATGACTCAAGAACAAGAACCAAATTACAGACTCCAAATCACGCTCCCGAATTGCTCCACACATCGCCGACTCCACCAAGTAAAAAAAAACCCACATAGAAAAAAAAACAACAATAAGATTAACAAGTCTCATAACGTAAGTTTGATAAGAAACAGTAAAATAAAAAAATAAAAATAAAAACAGGAAGGCTTTCAAAAACCTTGATTCAGAATCCTTCATGCTTGTTGCTCATGAGATATGGGAGAACAAAAAAAAAAGGAAAGAGAGTTACAGTGAACAAAGAGTTTTCGGAGAAGACAGTGGGATCCAGGGAAGAAGAGTCACGTGCCAAACGAGTGGCGGAGAGAGAAGGGATTCCACGTCAGATGAGAAGCCGTATCTAAAGATGTGGCTGAGAGAGAGTCATACCAAAGACCCAATAGCTACGACTCCTTTACCTGACTTTCACTGGCTCAGCTCTTTCGTTGCCGTTTTTTTCTTATTTTTTTTTAATTGAATTTGTATTTGTATTTTTATTGTTAAATAGAATTTGTGTTCGAGAAAAGAAGAGACACACATATGTGTTATCCGTTTTTTTTTTGTTTTCCTTTTTTTTATAACCATTTTATAAGGCTGGAACCAGGCTTCAATATTTAGATTTAGTGGGGCTGGAGGAACATGGAAATTCATACAGACCACTAATTTTGGCTTTTAATTGATATCCACGTTTCAGATTTTTAAATAACGTTCTTAATAAAACCGGATCATCTAATCTTCTTAATAGTTATGGGCATTCCGGTTATCGAATCGGATTTGAATTAGATAGTTAGAGACTTAGAGTATAGAAACCGTTCGGATATTTTAATCTTTTAAATCATAAAATATTACACATCAACTGATTTTTCTTAAAACTTTTGCATAAGAATTGTTTCCAAATAAAACATAAGAGACAACTAATATAAATGAAATAGTAGTAAATGAAGAATAACATCATTGGAAACAATATTAACATGACTTTATGGGTGATCATGAATAAAAGAACAACCAAGAGTTTTTATTAGAGAGACTGAAAAGGAATCATCTGTGATTGTTGGGAGCTAATTGTTGGTTAGTTTTTATTCACGTAGTGTCAAAATTTGACAATTGCTTGGAACTACATGGTTAAAGTCTAAGTTTCAATGAAGAATCAAGATAGTTGTATTTATATGTTTTCGCATTTTTGTAAATAAATTATATTTAATGGTGGATGTGGTCCTAGATGTTAGGCTGGAAAACCAAACATCCATAAAAATCTCCTTTTTATTGGTCTATCATCTCAAAGTTGATCAAATTTTAGTTGAACTTTGAAAAAGCAGAAACTAAAGCAACAACTAATCCTACCAGACATATGATACAAGAACGTAACATGTTAAAGATCTCACGTTATATAAATATTGATAAGATCTAAGTAAATGATATTTAATATTCAAAAATCAGTTTACTTAATTATCATCAATTGGGTTTCAGTTGAAAATCTATGAAACTCAATAGTATTAACTATTGACATATGCCAGCTGATTTTTTAGTTAAATTTTCATGAAACTTAAGACTGTAGCTATTAAAAAGTCTGGACACGACTTTTTGTTAGTGATTAGTTTTTTTTTTTTTTTGCTGAGAAGAAAGGCTTTATTAGTTATTAGTTGATGAAGATTGATATGGTAAGGAGTGTTTCTAGTAAGACACAATGACATTTTCTCTTCTTTTTTCATTTTTTTTTGAACTCTCTCTAAGACACCTCCATTGGATGTGATTATCAACATTGGATGAGATTGTTCCATGATTACTACTCATATGACAGAGGAGGTGAAGTACCTTAACCACGATCAACTCAAACGCAAGAGAACATGGTTAGACTATTGCACACATGTTATATATGTGTTCGGTATCAATGCAAGCAAATTCGATCTAGAGAATTACCAACCTACATATAGTTCATATATTACGTACCAACCTACATATAGTTCATATATTATATACTAGTATATTTATTTTCAGTATAATTAATTATAACACTTTATTGTATTTAAAATTCTGAGGAAAATATACTTTCATATATAAAATAAAAAGAAAAAAGTTGGTAACTCAAAATTAATACTACTGAAAACAAAATTATTAATCGATGCAAAAAGCAAATAAAACTTCTTTTACTATATTAGTCGAAAGTGTAAATTAAAAAAAAGGAGACAAAAGCGGCGTGTAGACCTTTCTTCACATGCAAGAGAGACACATCATTAGACTCTGTTTCACATCTCTCAGAGAAGAAATTTAGAAAGATGACGCCGGAGAGTTTGATAGCATCGGCGTCGATCAACATAGGACTCGCCGTGATCGCACTCTGGCTCTTCTCCGTTTTAAAGAAACAGCCACGTAACGCCGTCGTCTACTACGCTCGCCGCCTCTCCGTTCGCCACCGTCCTCTTCCTCTTCACTCTACAATCTGCCTCCCTCGTTTCCTTCCTTCCGTTGCTTGGATCCCGCGAGCTTTCCATATTCCCGAAGACGATATCCTTCACCAACATGGCCTTGATGCTCTTGTCCTCATCAGACTCTTCAAATTCGGGTTAGGATTTCATCTCTTGTTTGAAGCAATAGGAGAAGAATTGTGGATATAGGTCTAGTCTTGAAATGGGTGCAAAATTTGATTATGTGTTTCATAGGCATAAACCAATTTGAACCGAACCAAACCAAATTAATTGATTTGAAAATCAAACCATATATGCTAATCTTTATATATAATTGTGAGTAGGACAACCTATGTGGCATCCTCTCAATGATTATAGAGTTTTTCATTAAATTTTTTTTAATTTGATCGGTCGTTATTCCATGTCATCAAAAGCCCGTATAGATTTCTCTACGATTCATTTGCGAAAAAAAATAATTAAACCCAACCCTGTATAAAAGCCCAAAATAACATTCAAAATCCTATAACAAAATCTTTATATACAATTGTGAGATATATTATCATATGTGAAACTCACAAAATTTCAGAGAAATATAAGAAAATATGTTTAAAAATATTTGTAAATCAGATAAAAAATATGTTTAAAAATCTTTATAAATCTTAGATTTTGTGCTCTTAGATTCTGTTTCAATTTTTTAATCTCTAAACCCTATATGTCTATGTTATATATATATATGTATATTCACATAGCTATAATAACATTGTATAGTCTCCCAATTTTACGGTGCTGGTTTGTTATAAAGCTCATCTTCTTTTAGCAATTTGTTGTTTTGGTCACTTTCATTTGTTTCCTCTATTCCAATTATTTTAATATTCATTTGTTTAAATTAATCTAGGTATTATATTTCTTCTTTTCCAATATGTCTATTAAACTACGGTGTCAATCAACTATGGTGTCCCAAAACAAAAATTATTATAAGAGTTTGGCCCAATGTCTGATGTCTTAGACGTAAATAACTTTTAATTATTTGGTTTATGAAAATTATTTCTAGACAAGGGGATCGCCTTGTATACTAAGATATAAATGCTTTTTTTTTTAAATCACAATTGAACTAATAAATTCACTAGGAAAATCTGCAGAATGATGATATGATCGTACAAACATCATATCAAGTTATCAAATTAGATGGTCGAAAAGATATTGAGATACCGAAAACTCGATTTTGGTGAGAAAACGAAAGCAAAAGTATATAAGGACATAAATAAACAGATTCAGAAGCTTTGATTTGTCTTGCCATGAAATAAGAAGTCAGAAACAAAACACCTTCAAATATTTTCTTCTCTCTTCCATTATTTAGAATAACTTGCAAATAGCCATAATCCTTCGCTCTATTCAATGTATAGAGCAAAAGAAATCGACATGGGTTCTTTATATATATATATATAGTAAAAGAACAATCCATGATTTTTGGCTCTAGGCCTCAAGCCATTGGCGAAGAACACGGCTCACTAGTGCAACAACTTATATAACTCCGAATATAAGGATTTTCAGGAGCAACAGCACCAAATTCGATTAGATAACACTAATTATTTAAGGTTCTTTATACGTAGAAATAAATCAGATAATAATATAAATCCTTGTAGTAGTTATCAAAGAGTCAAGAGAAGACGAACAGAGGGCCAATTACTTGAAAAGATTTCTACATATAGGCTCAGTTTTAAGTCACCTTAAAACACAGGGCTTGATCTCAAAATCTAAAGTTATCCAATATAAGTTATCACTTGCTTATTAGTTGTTTCATCAAGCTTAGGCTGCAAGCCCTGCTCTGAACAATTTCTTTCGTAGAGCATCAACTGCCCGCTTTTTCTCTTCTTTCTTTTCACATAAGCACTCTCCGCACCAGCTGGAGAATTCCTTCTGATGAATTTCAAGCTCTCTAAACGCAGAGCTTCTGCACCATAGTAGCATATTAACCCGATGCCCTGAAGTTGTGGGTCTGGCACCATGGCGATGGCGCCCTCGGTGAAGTATAGCTTGCCCCGGTATATGACAATAATCAAATATCTCATCTGACTTTGTTGCTGTGTTAACATGTTTCTCACACCGTGTGCCTCGGAAAAATAATTCCCCTCCCACAAATTCTTTGCCCAAACAAACATTCAGGGTTACCTCTGAATCATCAACATGAAAGCCTAAATCAACATCCCTATCTTTACCATATTCGACAACAAAGCCATGACGAAAGTCTAGAGTTGCTCCCCCCACATCACTGAAGAATACTTTGGAAAGGGGGCGTATAAAGCCTTCCATAATTTTGTCAAGCATGGAATCCAGACCAAAGTCATTAAGCACGGCACCATGTTTATTCATGGTGTTTGGCCTCATGATTCGGAATCTTGTCTCATTCACCCACTTTTCAAAATTATCTACCTCGGCTAGCATCATCTCGCAAAAGCTAGGCTGGAGCATGTCAAAGACGAAAACACCAGGAGACGGTTCAGATATTATGCTTCTGAAGCTTTCCTCGGTGTTTTCGTTTATGGCATTTAGGAAAGCAGGAACGAAACAAAGTGTAGGAACCAGTTGGTACAACTCCTTGTAAAGTGGCTGATAATTTGATATTATCTTCTGCCTGTAATCCCTGTACCTTTGAGCTCTGGAAAGCTCTCCATGAGAAAGATACCGAAGCATAATGTCAGTCATGAATTTGACCTTCTCATCTCTACTGGACACAAGCATATTCGGAGGCAAGTACTTCTCCAAACCCGAATAAACCGGATTGGGGAATTCCAATTGCAGATTATCGTAACTATCTGCCCGATGCTCATTGTTAGGGTTAAGCCTCAATCTCTGCCCAGCTCTCATCGTCGTAGGAGCCGTCGGATGTGAATTACCTCCCTGGTCACTTGACATCACTGTGGAGATTTTAAGTTATAGACTAGATTTCTTCATCATACAGTATAGGGTTTCTCGATCTAGAGATTGATTTTTGGGTTCTCGCCCTCTCTATATAAAGTTATAAACAAGTTTAACCGGGAAAAATATGAACGATATTTAGCTCAAACTCGATATTGAACCAAACCAAAATATTAAAAATAATTGATTACGGTTTACTTTGGATACTATTGTCATAATTGTGAATAGGGTGTGGTTTTGGTAATGTTTACAGAATCAGATTCTTCTCGTTTTGCTTGTTACTTGGAGTGTCATTGCTTCTTCCGGTTGATTATTACAATGAGTCTGATTTACCAACGAGAAAGGAGTATTCGATGGATGCTTTCACAATATCAAATATCTCAAGAGGTTCTAACAAGTAAGCCAATTTTCTTTGGCTATTTCTTCATTTGCATCATAACAATTGAGTCTCATTCGTCTTTGTATTTCCTAGGTTGTGGGTGCATTTCTCATGCTTGTGGTTCATATCATTCTATGCATTGTTTTTGTTATATAAGGTAAGCTTTTACTTTTGCCTATGGTGGTCACATATTTTCGCAATCTTGTTTCCATTTGACCGGATTATTTTCCATAGAATAGGTTATTTACTGGATCCTCCCATCTAGGAATATAATGAGATTCTTGTGAAAAGGCTTCAACAAATGAGAGAACTTAGGCATCGCGCTGACCAGTTCACTGTTCTTGTCCGGCAAGTTCCTCTCTGCCCTGAACATAAGACTATTGGCTGCAGTGTTGATCACTTCTTCTCTAAGCATCATCGCTTCAGTTATCATTCGTATCAGATGTTGTATGACGGAAGAGATCTTGAATACCTTTTGGTAAGGTTTGACAGTAATGATCTTTATCATGTATTCATTTATATGCCGACTTCTTCGTGTCAAAAATGATGGTAGAATCTGTTATGTAGGGGAAGCAGAAGAAGTTGAAGAAAGAGGTAGAAGAACATGCAGACGAACATAAGCAGATATCCACATCTGAAGAAAAGCTTCGAGAAATTACTCATAAAATTTGCCACCTTCAAAGTGAGACTATGCTAAGAGAGAAGGTACTTTCTTGATGTCAGAGTTGGATGCTTAACAAAGTCTTTTTTTTTTTAGATATCAAACAAACTAGTATTTTTGGGTTAGGCAGTTGTTCTTGTGATCGGTTAGTATTCAACACTAGATAACTATGATCCTAGAATTATAATGGCTTGCATGAACCCTGGAGAGTAGATATGATGATTGTAATATCTTAATGGTCTATCTGAACCTCTAATCAAAAAACTATGGTAAGAGACTATATGAGGCAGTTTGGCCTAAACAGAGTAGTGTTGAATTTGGATTTACACTTCCTTGTATATAACATGATGAATAAGATGTTAAGATTTTTATACCGCTAATATATTTTGCCAAAATTTCAATGAAGGAATTACCTGTTGCATTTGTCACATTCAAATCCCGAAGAAGTGCGGCGCTGGCAGCTCAAACACAGCAGCACTCAAATCCTCTAGAACTGATCACTGAAATGGCTCCTGAACCAAGAGATGTATCATGGAGAAATATTGCTATTCCGCAAAAGTTATTGCCGCTCAACAAAATTGGAGTTATCCTTGCAGCAGCACTTCTTACAATTTTCTTTGCTATTCCAGTCACAGCTGTCCAGGGAATTGCAAAATATGAGAAGCTTAAGAAATGGTTTCCTCCAGCCATGGTTATTGAATTCATGTAAGATTTATTTCTCCTTTGCTATCATGATAAAAACAGCTTATATGTTCCTTGAGTTGGAAATAATAAGTTAAGTTCTAATTTTCAATAGACCAGGGCTTAGCTCAGTTGTGACAGGGTACCTTCCAAGTGCAATACTCAAAGGTTTCATGTATGTTGTTCCTTACGCTATGCTCGGAATGGCCTATCTTGGCGGCTCTATTTCCAAGAGCAAAGAGGAAATAAAAGCTTGCAATATGGTCTTCTATTTTCTAATGGGGAATGTTTTCTTCTTGAGTCTCATCTCTGGTTCCTTGCTAGATGAAATCGGAGAATATTTCACTCATCCTAGAGACATTCCTAGTCACCTTGCTGCAGCTGTTTCAGCTCAGGTAAAGCCTATACGCTCTTCAGAAATATTTTGGTTCGTAAACCAAATCTTTTTGCAAAAATGCTATGCTTGTTCAAAATGTAACTCTTTTTTTTCTTTTTTCTTACTTGTTTTATGTATAGGGAGAGTTTTTTATGACATACATTTTGACAGATGGGCTATCTGGATTTTCTTTGGAGATTCTTCAGCTGGGGCTTGTAACATTCGAAATCTTAAGATCCCACACTTTTGGAAGAGGAAAAGAGAGTACACCTTACCTTTTTTCTTTTCCATATTTTAGAGTCATCCCGACAGTGTCTTTATCGATAATGATCGGTATGATATACGCCCTGGTCGCGCCATTGATGCTCCCTTTCCTAGTTGGCTATTTTTGCCTTGGATACATTGTCTACTATAACCAGGTTAAGATTTTCTAAAACCTTTCTTTCATATCTGTGAATACACATACTTGGCATTGTTAACACTATTTTGGATTTGAACTTCTTACGTAGATGGAAGATGTGTACGAGACTACATATGATACTTGTGGTCGATTCTGGCCATTCATTCATCACTATATATTTGTCTCAATAATACTTATGCAAGTCACCATGGTGGGTCTCTTTAGTCTCAAGTCAAAGCCTTCTGCAGCTATTGCTACTATACCTCTCATATTGATCACTATAGCGTATAACGAGTACTGCAAGATCCGCTTCCTCCCATCATTCAATCATTTCCCTATACAGGTACTTATCAATTTTTAAACATTCTCTAGAAAATGATAGAATACAAATACATTCAATTCTTTGGGACGGTCGAATGAATCAATCCGGTGGGTGAATTAATTTGTAAAGAATCTACATTTGTTTTGTGGTGCCAGACAGCAGTTGAAATAGACGAAGAAGATGAAAAGAACGGGGAAATGGAAGCGCATTATGTGGATGCTGCAACAGCGTATAACAGATATCAACCTTGCTTAGAGCGTGTAAGCTCAGCGGAAGCACCAACGAACTTGAGCCAACCGTTGCTTGGAACAGATAACATTTGAGGCTAAAAGGGGAACAATGAGCTGGCTTGAAGCTTTTTTGTTCTTAGTATATTACTACTATAGAGAATAGGTGTCTTTGGATTTAACAGTTTATATGCTTTACTGCATAGAGCATTGAAGGGTATGTAATGTATATTGCCAAATGTAGTACTATTATAGGTATGGCTATAGAGTAAGTATAACAAACATTTGCAGAGACTGATCAGATTTTGGATTTAAATCTAAAGTCCTTTTTTTTTTGGTTCTCCAATGCGTACTTATCTACTCTGCTTTTTCTTTTCATGGCATTTTATCGAACACCTGGTGGGTGTACATTTCCAATACACTCATTTGTATCTTTCGAAAGCTTTTTCTCTTACTCCGATCATCCACATAAATTTTCCATTTCCAATAAATTTTCTCTCGTATTCCTCTATTCATTTCGTATTCTCATTCATCTCTATAACCGTTGACAATGTACTACTTAGTCACAATTGATCGCTATCATCATTTGCTGCTTCCACCAGAATTGGAGCATCACCAAGGGTAAGTTCGAAGTAGTTGTCACTTTCATCAACACCATCGCTAGTATGAAAATTCTCATTGCACCAATTTAAGACAGATTTTTATAGTTGCAAACCTCTTAATTTCTCTATGAACACCTTAATATGAAATTTCAAGAATCCCTAATGTGTGGTTACATGATGCAAAGTAATTCAGAAATACTCCCTACTTTTCAAACTACATGATGCATCTTCTATGTATAATGATCTTAGTAGCTTGACTAGTTTGGTGATTCTCTTATCATCATGCACTAAGAATTTTCTGAATGCACTAGGTGAGTATATCAGTTTTGTGATGAGATAGTCAGAGTAGTGTCTATGAATTTGGAGAAGAGAAATTCCTTGGAAATTGCTGTGTTGTGAAGTGTCATTGCTGCTTTACGGTTGTCTTACAACTTGAATTGCATATCTCTATAGAGTCTAGACTCTAGAGACACTGAATGATGCCATGGTTAACTAAGACTTGATCAAATGCCAACGCGAATAATCGCCAACGATTTTTACAGTCCGTTAACCGCTCGAGTTCAGATGACGAATGTCCGGTCTGTATTTGGAACTTTTGCTTTGTGAAGCTTTGGACTTTAGATTTTTCTCTAAATATTTGTATTTCATCTTTCACCACCTTGTAGAACAATTATTACTAGGCCAGTCACACGTACTCATGCAAATTTTTCCTATTCTTTGAGACCTATATGCATTATGTCTAAGTTCTGGCAGTGGTATTGTACAGGAAACAACTGAGTGGTCAATATAGCAAAAGCAGATTCCAAGCATCAAAGTAAATTACAGCTGAAAGAACAATGTGATAAACCCAAGGGACATGGTAAGCTCACTAAAGAAATTGAATAGCATCCATCATTGAAAGACTCATAGGAGGTATTAAAACTCATCATGCTTGTAATTTCTTCAAATCCACAATGTTTTTCTTTTCTTGATCCCATTTCTCGCGTATGCTGTTACATTGTTTCACTATATACCTCAACTTTCCCTCGTAACCAGCTGCACATTTATTTTCTTCGCCATTCCATCTCATACATAAGCAGTAAAATCTATCTCCATGCCCACAATTTTCCACCACGGCCGTTCTTCCGCTGCTTTCTTTCTCAAGCTTTTCGATTACCTGCGTCAGTAGCTAATGAAAAAGAAAGATCAACTCGTTTAACTAATTTTCAACTCTTACGAAAGGACAAGTCTCACAGTAGAAAAGAGCAAAGGCGATATGATATTCATTACCTCTATTAATATTTTTATAGCAATTGCCACACTGTCTTCAGTTTTTGGGTTGCCAACAAGTTTTTCAGTTGCAATAGCTTTTTCCCTCAACTTATATGCTTCTTTTACTTTCCTCAGTAGATTGTGTATTGGTTTGTTGCCACTACTCTTTGGAATTATATAGTGTTTGTCGCTTGGAAACTGATTGGTTTGTAAGATGTAGAAGTAAATATACAAGCCTAATTATGTTATAAAAAGACCATTGGGGTCACAGCAGTATTACCATCCATTCTTTTCGCTCAATTACTTCTTTGCGGTTGTAGCTGTTTTCTGAATGTTTTATTTCTCCTATCTGTTGTAGTATCATCTTTTCTTGTGCCAAGCTTTTACAACCGTGCAACATCGAGAACTTCTTGCTCTAAAAACAAAAAATGCACTCAGAATACAAAAGGTGGTATCCGTAGACAACTATGATTTGGGATTAACCTTTAGTTCCTATGTTATGGCTTATGAGGAACTAACCCATGAATTCGCTTCCTTTATGGAACTTTACTGATTTATTCTCTTTTTCATTTCCTAGTTTTATTGTCTAAAGGGTGAAAGAACAAAAATTATTGATTGGTTCATGGTTGAGTGGACTTACGTGATCAGGACTTTCTGTTCCCTTTTGTAGTATTTCTGCTTTATTCAGTTTGTCAAGATCATTCTGCATTTTTCTTCGCTTTTCCTTGAAGTGTTTGATACATTTATCTTCCTCTCGCATGCTGTGTTTGGAGTGCCTTGTTTCAGTGTCGAACCTACGCCAGTTTGACTGTTCACAAAGTTCCATATTAGTTGTGTATGACTGATCTTATGAGCATCTAATGATACAACAAGTAATCATTTTTGGCATATTAGTGATCGTACCTCTGTTTCTGTGAATTTTTTGTAGGTATGTTGATAATCTCTCTCGAGCTTAATCAGTCGCTTCTCAGCTTTGGAAATTGACGCATGCACGACTGGGTCTGCGCAGGTTGACACTTTGTTGAGGTATAGTTTCTCTGAATTATTTTCGTGATAACCGTCTCCTATAGCACTAGGAATGGATCTTTTCATGACGTCGATGATCCAGGGAGATGATCCCATACTACTGAACTTATTTTTTTTTTTTTTGTAGTATTTGAAATGTTGTCTTTTCTTTATTTATATATATGAAGAGAAAAATCATATATGTTGGATAAGATCAACTTTGTAATTATTTATCCAAACTCTTGCACCCCACACCAAGGAAGTCAATGGCTAGAAGGAATCTTCCTTTCATTATTTTTTCTGGATAGAAATTTTTGTACCATCGTTCATAGGTTGAAAGGTCTTAGTTTGATTGCGGCAACTTGGCAATCGATTATCCAAACTCTTGCACCTCACAGCAATTAACTTAATGTTGCGTCTCTTTAGAAGTATTTCTTATATAATCCTTTTTGGTTATATAATAATTTGGTCATCTAGTTTGTCTTTCTAGCGTTAAAAGATCGTGATTCATTACCATATCAGACCTGTGGATCCATTCAAAGAATCCATGATTTTCTTGTTTTGTTCCTTCTCTGATTTATCCTCATGCCTAGTCGTACGTCACTTGCTCATTGCCGCAGTTTTATATATTTGGAGTTGTAAACTTTTTTTTATTTCTCTATGAATACCTGAATACAAGAAGGAGGAGAAGTAACTCCCTACTTCTCAAATAACATGATGCATCTTCTATTTGTAGTGCTCTTAGCCATGGCGAAATTGCCGATGTAGCATGTTTTGTTGAGTGACTCTCTTATCATCATGCAGCAAGAATTTTCTGAATGTATTAGTTGGTATAGTTACTTATTGTGATATAGTCAAGAGTGTAAGTCTGTTTAGGGCTGCCTTACAACTTGAGTTGGCATATCACGAGAGAGTCTAGGGACATTCAATTGCAGCATAGTTAACTAGAAATTGATCAAATTCCAGAGATAGTTTGTGCCTTGGTGATCCTCGTTAACTCACAATTAATCTGCTTTAAAACATTTTGTGTGATCCTCGTTCTTTTGTATTCCTTCTTTTCTTTTTTCACTGCTTTGCTATGTTCCAATCTTGTAGATTTTATTTTGCTGGCCCAGCTTCAAGCACTAATAACATGTATCTAAAGGTTTTCCTAAGATGAGTAAATTCTTTAAGACCTATATGCATTATGTCTGAGCTCTGGCACTGGTATTGTGCAGGAAAAACGAGTGGTCAATATAGCAAGCGCAGATTTCAAGTATCACCTAATACATTCGGTTCCAAGACTCCAACTAATTTACAACTTAAAGAACAATGTGATCAACCCCGATGGACATGGTAAGCTTACAAAAGTAATTTAATAACGCATCCATCATTGAAAGACTCACAGGAGGTATTAAACCCCATCACGTATATTCTTCAAACTCACAATGTATTTGTTTTCTTCGTCCCATTTCTCGCATATGCTTTCACATTGTTAGAACAAGGCTTATTTCTAATAACTTTGTCCGTACAGTGAAAATACAATCATTTGATTGGTTGTGAGGACTTACGTGATCAGATTTTTCTATTTCTTTTTGGGTTGCTTCTGCTTTATTTAGTTTTTCAAGAATATTCTGCAGTTGCTCTCGTTCATTCTTGTAGTATTTGATACAATTTACTTCCCTTTGACTGCGAAATCTGGAGTTTCTTGCTTCATTGTAGAACCTAGGCCAGTTTGACTGTCCAAAAAGTTTTGTATCTTGTATTACTGATCTTATAAGCATCTAACAACACAACCAATCATAATCATTTGTTTTTTCTTCAAATTTTATATTACTGATACTTTACCTGTGATTCTGTGTAATTCTTGCAGGAGTTTTGATAATCTCTCTCGAGTTTTTTCAATCGCTTCTCAGCTCTGGAAATTGATGCATGCACAACCGGGTCAGCGCGGGGTGATACTTTGTCGCGGTAAAGTTTCTCTGAATTCTTTTCTTGATAATTGTTTCCAATACCTCTAGTGTTGAATGTTTTTTTGTGGTCGTTGAGCAAAGTAGAAATTTCCATACCACCTAACTGGCGATTGTTTTATTTTTAGTAAAGTGATATTTGAAAGCATTATTTTCTTATATTAAGAGAATATTACACCTCCAATGAAGTCACATGTCATTATTAACTATTCAAATTATTTGCACCCCACGCCAAGGAAGTCAATGGCTCTTCCTCCCTGAAGAAATCTTCTTTTATAGTGTCTGTTTAATAATTTAGGTATCCTATCTAGCAATATGATGATGTCCTTGTAATTTGTCTTTTTTGGAACGAATAATCTCCTTAAGGCATAAAATATTAAGAAATGCTTGGCATGATACTTGAAGTCCATGTGATGATGTGAAAAAAGGAGCATAGTTCGTTTGATCAAAAGCCACACCACCAAAGTCAACGGCTTTTGGTCAAAAGGTTTTGAAAATAAGCCATGTTAGTTATAAGATAATCCATGGATGCATCTGATACTAGAAATTATTTGATAATATAGTTAGTTGTAAGTTGAGTCAATTGGGTTAATTTAATTTATTACCTACATTTTTTTTTATTTATTTTTTTATGTTTCTAGGACTTACTCTTGGAAATCACTCTCAAAATTCCTTTGAATGATGAGATGAACTAATAAACATTGCAGAAATTAATCAAATGAAATTAGGATTGAGTATTCGGATTCTGCTCTGAACATATGAAAGAGAGAAAGTCATAATAGTTTGATCAAAGCAGCTTCAGATATTGCAGCCCAAGGCAGAGGGATTTAATATTATTCTGATGATACCGTTAGCTGTTTGTTAGAATCTCTCTGTTCAGAGCCAATGATCAATAGGCAGAATGCAGCAAAATAAATGTTGAAATGTATTCAAGAATGATTTGTTTGCTTTCATGTAGTTAGCGAATGTTGTAAAATGCATCTGATAAGGCAGAGGTACATCATAATATGAATTACGAATGTAATTTACAACATGATAGCTTGTCATCTTTGTCCTTCCATTCCATCAATCGATAGGCTTAACATGTGGTTGAATTGATATAAGTAGATTTCTTTAGTTACCCTTTTCGGCAGCCTTTTCGTTGTGTAGTAGTTTTGTGCCTCAGCCTATAATCTTTCTTCAATTTGAGTATGTACTTCGTTTCCTCATCCCGCTTCTCATTTATGTATTTACATTTTTCCTGTAGATGCCTCGTCTTTTCTCTGAATTCATTTTCAATCTTTCTTTTGGATTGCAAAATGTTCTCTGGCTCCTCTCCATCTTTCACAAATTCTTTGATTACCTTCGTCAGAAGCTAGCAAAACAAGCATCATACCATCTGTTAATTTTCAGAAATAAGTCCTTGAGTAAAAAAGATAAAAACATTGGGAATATTCATTACCTTTATCTTCATATTTGTAGAAATTTTCATAGAGCCATGAGTTGTAAGGTTTCCCACCAGTGCACCATTGGCAATAGTCTTCTCCATCAACTTCTTCATCTCTGTAATTCTCCTCAACAGATCAGGTATAGGTTTGCTGCTACTCCTTAAAGTTTTTTGAATGTAACTGAACTGATGGATTCGTAAGATAGAGCAGTAAATTTTTAAAAGCTCATTATCGAAACTAAGAGGCCTTCAGTAGGATAGTAGTACCTCCTCATTTATTCTATCGACATCAATTGTTTCTTGACTCAGGCCATCATTGTACTGCTCTTTGTTTTCTGCTTTCACCTTCAGTATCATCTTCTCTTGCGCCAAGCTTTTACAACCGTGCATCAAGAAGAATTGCTTGTTCTAAAACGGTATTGTTGGCCCCGGAAACACATGAAAAAACCATAATATGATTTACTGAACTATGGTCATAGGTTACAGGAAAAACTAGGGGGAACAGAACAATGGTAATTGTTTGGTCATATAAAAAGGAAGGTTATTATTCTCTTTAATTCTAGTAATCATGCTCAAAACAAAATGATATTGTTTGGTTGTGAGGAAGTACATACATTACTAGGCGTTTTTCTTCTTCTTCTTCTTTGTGTTGCTGCTTCTGTATTCAGCTTGTCAACAACATTCTGCAGTAGCTCCACCACATTCTTCATACAGTATCCAGCGCGGTAAATAGGACGCCCTGAATGTGTTAATTCAGTGAAATGCCACCTATACCAGTCTGACTGTACATAAAGTTCGTTACCTTATAAAGTTGGTCCTAACAAATTTCAAGCAACACTACACATAATCGTAAATTTGTATGCTTACTTGTACTTCTGTGTATTTCTGGTAGGTATGCTGATAATCTCGCTCGAGCTTTGCCAATCGCTTCCTTGCTTCTGCAAATGACGAACGCCCCACCGGTCCTGGGCGTAGTGACATCATAATGCAGGAAAGTTTCTCTGAATCCTTTTCATTAAAGTTGGATCGGACAACAACATAGATAGATGTATTTTAAGTAGAAGTTTCCTGACCATCAGTGTCAAGATTTTGCATTGCTTTTCCTGAGTGCTATATGAATTTTAGCCACAATTTTTTTATATGAAAGCCTTGTTTTCTTGTGTTGTTATATAAAGAGAAAAACCCTTGTTAAAATATAACAACTATACCAAACCCTTGCACCCCACTCCAAGAAAGTCAACTATTCATCCCAATACGAAAGAAATCTTTCTTTTGTATTTTCTGTCTTTGTTAATCGTAGCTTGGCCATCTGTTTCTCCTGTGAAGCTATATAGAAGATCATCTGCTTGAGGCACAAAAGACTATAAATGTTTATCATGATATTTACAGTTTGGTTGTTAAAGAAAAGAAAAAAGTTTATTAATCTTCACCACTTTGATAAGTCCAAATCTTTGTAGACCACAATCGCGCATTTTACTAGGCTAGCTACCAACTAAGATGAGAAAATAAGTACGTTGCCTATAGATCTTTATTATGAGTGATGACATAGCAGTGGTACTGTGCAGGAGATACAAAGTGGAAAGTTTTGACAAAATCAGATTCCAAACGTCACACTAATATTACATCAGGTTCAGGAAGAAGAGTATTAACAGGAAAGGCTCCATTTCTGGAAAACTGGCAGGAAATATTCCAACTCATCATGTATGTTCTTCAACCCAAGCATGTATTTCCTTTCGTCATCCCATTTTCCGCATAGCCATTCCTTTCTTTGGTGTAGATGCTTCATCTTTACTGTATATCCATTTTCTTCCTTCCTTTTGTCTCGTAAAATGTTATTTTTCTCCTCCCTTTCTTTTTCCAACTCTTTGATTACCTTCTCTAGAAGCTAGTGGCAAACAATGATCGTACCCTTGAATTAGTTTTAGGAAACAATCTCATTGGAGAGGAGGATAAAAAGCATAATGAATTTATATTACTTGTATTCCAATACTTGTAGAATTTCTTATGATATCCTGACTTGTGGGGTTGCCAGCCATTGCACCTTCAATAGTATCTTTTTCTCTCAGTTTGTATGTCTCCTCAAGTCTATTTAGCAGATCATGTACATGTTTCTTGCTACTGATCCTTGGAATTTCTCTTTGCATTCCGTGGAACTGTTTGTTTTGTAATATGGAAAAGTAAAGTTCTAATCTCATTGATGTTGATAAACATAGAGCCTCTAAGGTTAGGATAGTAGTACCTCCCAGTTAATTGCTCTAAAATCAATCGTCTTTGGACTACGCTTGTCATTGTTTTGTTCTTTGTGCTCTGCTTTCTCCTTTAGTATCATCCTTTCTTGTGCCAAGCTTGTAATACCATGTAACATCAAGAATTTCTTGCACTAAACCAGTTTTTTTAACCGAAAAACAAATCCATTAAGTATTATTCTCTTTTCTTATTCCTATGTATGTACAGTGAATGGTTGTATGGACTCACATGATTAGCTGTTTCTGTTCTTTGTTGTGGCGCTTGTTCTATATTTAGCATGTCAAGAACATTTTGCAGTTGCTTCAAAAAATTCTTGCAGCGATTGATACAGTATCCAACCCAGTGACTGGAATGTTCTGAGCCTTTTCTTTCGATGTAGCATTGATACCTGTTTGACTGTCCACAGAGTTTAGTATAAAACTAGCCTTATTAGTAATCATTTATTGTTTTGAAATTTTATATGCTTACTTTTATTTCTCTATACTTTCTGAAGGTGCGTTGATAATCTTGGTCTAGCCTTTTGAGTCGCGCCTTGGCTTCGTCAACTACTGCTTGCACAACAGGATTTATGCAAGGTGTTACCTCATCGCGGTAAATCTTCTCTGAATTATTTTCGGTATATTTGCCTCCAGTACCACCACCATTATTGGATGTTTTGCTGGTGTTGTTAAGCAGAGTAGGTATTTCCATGCCTCTGGCTTCGAGATTTTCCATAGCTTTCTCTTAGGTATTATTTAGCTTTCTCTTGGGTATTATTTGTTTTTAGCAAAATATGAACTAGCTTGATAAAAAAACCCATATTTTGTTGTGTTGTTTATATAATAAACAAAGAAGTCATAGTTCTCACAGTTGACCATTCAAATTCTTGTACCCCACTCCAAGGAAGTCAATGGCTTCCCTCCAAAAGAACTTTTCTTCTGTGTATGATACCTTTTTTAATGTTAGTTTGGCCATGTCTTCGTTTTGTAACATCTCCATCAGTAAGAATGGATTTACTCTATTTTTCTTTAAATTCATAAAACGTTATTTGAATATAATAATAGAGATTTAATTACTCTATTATCTTATGTCTATGACTTTGGGCCGAATTATTTATTTCTTTTGTTGCATCTTACAAAAACCTTGAAAGTGAAGCAAAAACCCTAATTTGGGATTTCTGTTCAGCCGCACGCCCTGAGTTTGGGAATTATTTAACTCAACGGGCGTTTACTGTCTTCTTTTTATCAGGTCACTGTCTTAAATGGGTCCGACGAAGAAGCCAGACAAGAGTGTTACTAGTAACGAGAAGGATGAGGAGAGATTATCAGTCTCAGCCATGACTACAAGGTTGGAAAAAAGTCAGGTTGTTGTCTCTGTGTCTAATAAGAAAGAAAAAGTAAAGGGTTTGGAGAACGGTCCTGATGCTTTCACGGTTGTTATTGGAAGCAAGAGTTCTTTTCTTGAAGGAGAAGGCACGAAGAAGAACGCGAATGTTAAAGATATATCAGTTGATTCTTTTTCGGTATCTGTTAGCGGGAAAGAACTTCTGAAGAATGCTTCTGTAAAGATATCACATGGTCAAAAGTATGGTTTGGTCGGGCCGAATGGAATGGGGAAGTCTACATTGTTGAAGCTTTTAGCGTGGAGGAAGATTCCAGTTCCGAAGAATATTGACATTCTCTTTGTTGAACAAGAAGTGGTAGGTGATGAAAAGACTGCTGTGGAAGCGGTTGTTTCTGCTAATGAAGAGTTGGTTAAGTTTAGAGAAGAAGCCAGAGCTCTGGAGAAAGCTGATGATGATGATGATGATGATTGTCAAAGAAAGCTTAGCGAATTGTATGAGAGGTTACGGGAATTGAATTCAGATGTTGCTGAAGCAAAAGCATGCAAGATTCTTGCGGGGTTAGGTTTCACAAAAGATATGCAAGTGAGGCCAACTAAGTCCTTCAGTGGTGGATGGAGGATGCGAATATCGTTAGCTAGAGCTCTCTTTGTGGAACCTACTCTTTTGTTGTTAGATGAACCAACCAACCATCTTGACCTTAGAGCTGTTTACTGGTTGGAGGATTATTTGTGTCGCTGGAAGAAGACATTGGTTGTTGTTTCACATGACCGCGACTTCCTCAACACTATCTGCACGGATATCATACATTTGCATGACCAGAATCTACACTTCTATCGTGGTAATTTTGATAGTTTTGAAACTGGATATGATCAGCGTCGCAAGGAGATGAACAAAAAGTTTGAGACTTACGAGAAACAGGTTAAGGCCGCTAAGAGGACTGGAAACCGGGCTCAACAGGAAAAGGTAAAGGACAGGGCCAAGTTTGCTGCAGCGAAAGAAGCATCCAAGAGTAAGGCAAAGGGTAAGGCGATGAATGAGGAGGGCCCAGCACCAGAAGCTCCAAGGAAGTGGAGAGAATATAGCCCGGAGTTCCATTTTCCAGAACCAACTGAGCTCACTCCTCCTCTTTTGCAGTTGATTGAGGTTAGCTTCAGCTACCCCAACAGGCCAGATTTCAAGCTGTCAAATGTCGACGTAGGTATCGATATGGGGACAAGAGTCGCTGTAGTTGGGCCTAACGGAGCTGGAAAGTCTACTCTTTTGAATCTTCTTGCGGGAGATTTGGTTCCAACCGAGGGTGAAGTGAGAAGAAGCCAGAAGCTGAGGATTGGTAGGTATTCTCAGCACTTTGTTGACCTGTTAACAATGAAGGAAAACCCGATTGAGTATCTTCTTCGCCTTCATTCTGATCAAAAGGAATATAGCACGGTAGAAGCGGTGCGTGCACAACTAGGCAAGTTTGGGCTAAAAAGTCATAACCACAAAACCACAATTTCGGAATTGTCCGGAGGACAAAAGGCTAGAGTTGTGTTTACCTCAATCTCAATGTCGAAGCCACACATTTTGCTCTTTGATGAGCCTACAAATCACTTAGACATGGAGAGCATAGATGCGTTGGCAAAAGCACTCGATGAGTTCACAGGAGGAGTTGTGTTGGTGAGTCACGATTCGAGACTCATATCTCTTGTTTGCGAGGATGAGGAGAAGAGTGAAATTTGGGTTGTAGAAGATGGAACAGTGAACTTCTTCCCAGACACGTTTCAAGAGTACAAAGAAGAGCTCCAAAGCGAAATCAAAGCAGAAAATGATGATGATAAGTGAGTTTTGTAATTGGCTTATAATCCTCTATACATTATATCCATCGTGTTTTTTCATCGACTATCAAGTGTTGTTTTTTGAGTGTCTGGTTGATGATATTGGTTTGATTTGGTGTCAAACTCAACTAAAATTGATCTCTTATCAAAACTCTGATCGAGTATTTAGAGTAAAAAAGATTGATCATCTTCATTATATATTATGTTCTAGTGTAATAATATATACAGATCATGTAGTACTTGATAGTTGTGATCCTATCAGTGACAAAAACAAACAAACTATGGGACAATTCTGTCCCAAAAAAAATATGGGACAGATTTGATTATTTTTTGCATTGTTTCGGTCTTGTTTTGTTTCCCATCCTATAATTACGAATCTGATTACATGGAAACCGGTTTTGCTCCTTTCAATTTCTATTTTGGGTTGAATAAACCGACATTAGATAATGTGTGACTTTGGGCCGAATTGCTTAAAAATCTCATAAAATTAAGAAAGAAAAAAGGGTTACGAAAACCCAATCCCTTGAAAATTATTCTTTGATCGGATTTTCGTACAATCATTATTCCTCTGCGCCGCGTTGTCTCTCTCAAGAGTTCCTCAACCTTTCGATCAATTTCTCCAGAGAGAGAGAGAGAGCAAGCTTTTGTCGAATACGCGTCTTTACTCCAATTATCATTTCGCGTCTCTGAGGTATGTCCTGAATCCCCAAAACTAAAG
Organism: Odontarrhena argentea; assembly: GCA_900406245.1. Lineage (NCBI taxonomy): Eukaryota > Viridiplantae > Streptophyta > Magnoliopsida > Brassicales > Brassicaceae > Odontarrhena > Odontarrhena argentea. The sequence goes on along the minus strand of OVAF01000388.1, from coordinate 20,432 downwards.
ATTGGTATCTCTTTAATCGTTCATGTACCTTCTTTGTTATTGCGTAGCTCGTGAAAGCTTTACCTAGATTTGTCTCTGTATATAGTGTGTTGAAATAGCTTTTAAGATTCGGAATCAAGAATTTTATAGTGATGATTTAGGTTAATGAAACCCAGTTATTGAATTGTTGCGATTGAGCTGAAGTGAGGAACCCTAATTTCGGGCACGCAATTTGGCAATTTTCGAATTGGGTTGGTAAATTAATGATTTCTCATTTCTCTCTGTTTGATTGTGATTATGGAAGTATGTGATTCCTCTGATTTTTCCCTTATTTAGGTAACTTATGGGTATTCTCATTCATGTCAGGTAGAGGTTTAAATGGGGAAGAAGAAGTTAGATGAGAGTGCTGGTGCTTCCTCAAAGGCAAAGCCTAGTGGAAAAGAACCTAAAAAGGAGAAACCACTCTCGGTTTCTGCTTCGCTTGCGGCAATGGAACAGAGAGAAGAGAAGCCCAAGAAGGCTTCGTCATCAAGAGCCAGGGCTGTACCAAGGCAACCTTCCTCCTACACGGAGGGTATTGATCTTCCGCCTTCTGATGATACAGACGAGGGAGAATCTGATGAGGAACAGAGACAGATGGAGATAAGGAGGAAGCAGAAGAGTGAGCAAAGGCACCTTGATATCTCTGTCACTGATAAGGAACAAAAGAAGCGAGAGATGAAAGAAAGAGCAGCTCTCCAAGCTGCTGAACTTGCAAAGAGAGAGGCCATGAGGGATGACCATGATGCATTCACCGTCGTTATTGGAAGTAAGACGTCGGTACTTGAAGGTGACGACACCGCAGATGCAAATGTCAAAGATATAACAATCGATTCATTTTCTGTCTCTGCTCGAGGGAAGGAGCTTCTAAAGAATGCATCTGTCAAGATTTCTCATGGAAAAAGGTATGGATTGGTGGGGCCGAATGGGACGGGGAAATCTACCCTGTTAAAGCTTTTGGCATGGAGGAAAATTCCAGTTCCAAAGAATATTGATGTTCTTCTTGTCGAACAAGAGGTGGTTGGAGATGAAAAGAGTGCTCTGGAAGCAGTTGTTTCTGCCAATGAAGAGTTGGTTAAGCTACGGGAAGAGGCTGCAGCTCTGCAAAACTCTTCTTCTGGGGCTGATGGCGAAGATGATGATAGCGGAGAAAAGCTTTCTGAAGTGTACGAGAGGCTACAGATCTTGGGCTCAGATGCTGCTGAAGCACAAGCGTCCAAAATTCTTGCAGGGTTAGGCTTTACAAGAGATATGCAAGTCCGTCCAACTCAGTCGTTCAGTGGTGGCTGGAGGATGCGAATATCATTAGCTAGAGCTCTCTTTGTGCAACCTACTCTGTTGTTGTTAGATGAACCCACCAACCATCTTGACCTGAGAGCTGTTCTCTGGTTAGAGGAGTATTTGTGTCGCTGGAAGAAGACGTTGGTTGTTGTTTCACATGACCGCGACTTCCTCAACACTGTCTGCACGGATGTCATACATTTGCATGACCAGAATCTTCACTTCTATCGTGGTAATTTTGATAGTTTTGAAACTGGATATGATCAGCGTCGAAAGGAGATGAACAAAAAGTTTGAGACTTACGAGAAACAGGTTAAGGCCGCTAAGAGGACTGGAAACCGGGCTCAACAGGAGAAGGTAAAGGACAGGGCCAAGTTTGCTGCAGCGAAAGAAGCATCCAAGAGTAAGGCGAAGGGTAAGGCGATGGATGAGGAGGGCCCAGCACCAGAAGCTCCAAGGAAGTGGAGAGATTATAGCGTGGAGTTCCATTTTCCAGAACCAACTGAGCTCACTCCTCCGCTTTTGCAGCTGATTGAGGTTAGCTTCTGCTACCCCAACAGGCCTGATTTCAGGCTCTCTAATGTCGATGTGGGTATCGATATGGGTACAAGGGTCGCTATAGTTGGGCCAAATGGAGCTGGAAAATCCACTCTTTTGAATCTTCTTGCTGGAGATTTAGTTCCAACTGAGGGTGAAATGAGAAGAAGTCAAAAGCTGAGGATTGGGAGGTATTCTCAGCACTTTGTTGACCTATTAACCATGGGGGAAACACCGGTGCAATATCTTCTCCGCCTTCATCCTGACCAAGAGGGATTTAGCAAGCAAGAAGCTGTGCGTGCAAAACTAGGCAAGTATGGGCTGCCAAGTCACAACCACTTAACTCCAATTGCAAAACTGTCTGGAGGACAAAAGGCTAGGGTTGTTTTCACCTCGATCTCAATGTCTAGGCCACACATTTTGCTTCTTGACGAGCCAACAAATCACTTAGATATGCAGAGTATAGATGCGTTGGCGGATGCACTAGATGAGTTCTCAGGAGGAGTGGTGTTGGTGAGTCATGACTCGAGACTCATATCACGTGTCTGTGAAGATGAGGAGAAGAGTGAAATTTGGGTCGTGGAAGACGGAACTGTAGATTTCTTCCCTGGCACCTTTGAAGAATACAAAGACGAACTCCAAAGAGAAATTAAAGCAGAGGTAGATGAGTAAAGTTTTGTTGTTGGCTTCCAAGGTAAAACTCAAACTTCTTTATATCCGTAACACACTCGAAAAGTTTTGGACAATTCCAGTTTTTAGTCATTGTGTCTTTTTCATTATCATGCAAACTATATACATCAGTGTTCCCCATGTAACATATCTGAGTGTAGTGTTATGTTTTGGGGCAGAAAAACAGAGGACATGTTTCATTCTTTTTCATGCGTGTGTTATACTAGACATAATAAGTAAAGGTTCGTTATTTTGACCTGTCTGAATTGTCTGTAATTTCTGTTCACTTCTCTCTTATAGAACTGTTAGATCAAATCTAGTAATCGATACTTCCATTACAGAAATGTCTGCAATCGAGTACTTTCGTAGTCCTTTTCATCAATGGGCCCCTGCCGCCACACGAGAAGAACGTCATTTTTAACAAACTTTATACAAATATATGAAGGTTAAAAATGAAGGTAAAGGGTAAATGAAGAAATTAAGTGCAAAAGTTGACATTCTTGCTGAAAAAGAAAAAGTAATTCAAAGATGACATTCCTGTTGATAAAAAAAAAAAAAATTAAGAAGACATTATTAATGGGAAAATTGCATAAAAATCTTGAAAGTGACGACTAGTAACACTTTAAACCTCCATAGTCGAAGATGTGCATTCTAGATTCCCCAATTTTTGACAGCAAACGCATTAAACCTTCAATGTGCAATAGTCGTTGCACGTTGTTTATTTGTTTAAACGGAATTCGTAACTCTGTTAACGAAAGGTTATACCGTTGAGAAAGAATAAAAAATCATATTGTTTTCTTTTAAATTTTGTCTCCTCACACATGCACAGATAAACATATGTACACTAAACTTACTCAAATAAAAAAAGAATCCCCAATTCGAGGGTTTCGTTCGAATCGGCTTAGAAATGTAGTCTATGCGATAAATTTCCGTCTTTCATGTGTAAATCAGATCATATACTCTCTCTACTTCCTTCTTATTTGTTTCACGAGATCATGTCTAACTGTTGGGGTTTCCTTTTTTTTTGTCTTCTTTTTACAATCCGAATAAAGAAGTGGAACTGGAATATCCACTACGGTGAATCCATGAGGAAAAGGGATGGCGTGTACACGTATCTGGATGAGTGTGGGTGTAAATTTGTCATCTGGAAGCATAGGGAGACTCAATGGGTGAATTTTTGAAGTTTCTGGTGAAAGCAAAAATCGACAGAGTATTATTGTGGTTTAAGAAGTCAAGTGAAGACATGCATGGAGGAGATAAACTATGTATTCAGTGATCTTAGTCCAGAAGATTAGAGAGTTTTTGGTGTTTAATTTGAAGAGTTTGATGTGTTCATGGAGCATGAGTACTCTGCAGAGCAGGTTACGAGTGTGGCAGAAGACGTTATCTATCTACCAAATAGTCATAGTATTTTGTAAAGCTAAAGCAAGCCACACGGGGAAGAATGAAGAAGTTGTCAGAGAAGGTTGTGATGGTGATGATGAGAGAGATGGAAATGAAGGTTATGAAGATGCCAGATAAGGCTTAGAGGAGGATAGTGATGATGAAGATGTTGGTAGACCAAAGGAGGATGAAGAACCTAAGGGGATGAGGTGTATCCATATCAGGGCCGGATCTGAGATTATGGAGACTCGAGGGAAAAAAAAAATGGGGGCCCTCAATTTATATTATAAATAAACATAATTCTAATTAATTTTAAAAAATATTCAAAAATAATAGATAAAACATAAATTCTCCAAAGTAAAAAATAAAAGAAATATATCATCAAATGCAGTAACGAACATTATAAAGTTCATAAAAAATATATCTTTAAAAAATCATCATTTTCGCATTTTTTTCCTGCAAAATTATCCTTCAAACTTTGATAATCGAGCTTTGCAACCATGATTCTCTCAATTATTTTTGTCCTTTTTTGCCAAAAAAAACAAAAACTTGATAAGGAAAAAAAAATTTTGGGGTTTAAAATTTTGGAAAAAAAACGGGGGCCCAAGTGATTTCACTCACCTTCCTATGCTCAGCTCCGGCCCTTATCCAGATGCACTCTTAGAGTCAGAGGAAATAAAAATAATTCATATGACAATAAAATCGAAGAGGATGATTACCCAAACACAAAAAACTGTATGTACACGAAAGTTTTCTCTTAAAAAAAAAATCAAACGAGTCCACATAGAAAACAAAGAAAGAATGTGAGCTAACCTTTCACATGCAATATCTTGATAGAGAGATGATGCACTCACCAAAAGAAATAGAAAGAAATTAATGTGACTGACTCCAAAGAGGGAGAGGTGAAAGTTACCGAAGAACAATATGATTGTGTGATTTTAGGTGAATTTTTATTATTTATAATTACAATTCTAAAAAATATTATGAAATCTATTGGGAAGATGTTAGATTTTAGTAGTTAAAATCGAAACATAAAATTAGTTACAGATTCTTTCGAACTATTTCAAGTAAAAGAAAATTGTGGCAATCTATCAAATATCAATAACACGAGATTTTAATGCATCAATTAAAATCTTTGATTGAATAACATGAGATTTAAATATATTTTTTAAAAGACATTATAAATATAAAAACCAATAATACTTACTTTGAACTCTTTTGCTGAAGATTTTGTGAATATAAATTCCAATAACACATGATTTTAAATTCTTTTAATGAAATTTTTGTAAATACAAAAACCAATAACACTACATTTTGGTAGATGATTATAAATTAACTATTAAAAAACCATTGATTTTGTTTAGAATTAAACTCTATTAAAAGTCACTATTCAGTAAAATCTTCTAAGTCTTGGAAAAATTGAAAAACAATTTTTTTTATTCAATTTAAATATAAAGCAAAAATATAATATAAAGAAACAAAGATAGTTCCTGATAATGATTCTTAGAATCACATCATTACATCAAAGATACAATAAGAAATTGGATTTCAAAATCCCATCTGTTATATTCCTGATAGTTCCTAATCGTTCTTTGCCACAATCTCCTTTGCTTCTAAAGTGACGGCTCTCTCGGAGATGTTCGTACTACGAACAAAATTCTACAAAATACCAAAAATTGCATAACTCTATTGTTTAACCCTTTTAACAGAAATCTCAACCATTTATATCTTTAACGAAAATTATACCTTAAACTTTTGAAGATCTCCATTAGAAATTTCTTCTTCATCATCAGAGCTATCCGTGCCACCCCCAATGAAGCAGCTGCAGTAGTTGCGAATAATACATTTGGATGGTTTCTCAGAATCAGAATCCTTGATATAGTTATGAACCATGTTCCTCAAGGAGGCTGAACTTGGATCAAATTCTTGAGAATGACCTCTTGATGAACCTCGTCCTCTGGATAAGTTTTTCATGGTTAATGGACGCTCCAAGAATCGCATCAGTCGAGTTTTTGGCGCTTGTTTGGTTGTTTGTGGAAAAGAGGGCTCCTCTACCACACCTTTTTCATTAATTGGTTGGATCTTCGAATGGGATGACATTATAATCTTAAGACAAAACCTTGAAACCAAACATACAGAAAAAGAAGTGAAATTCTTTCGTTTCAAAAGATCTAACAGAACTTAAACAAATATGTGAATAATGCAAATGAGAATGCATATATATTTAAAATCAGCATTGAAATACATGGTATCTATGAGATACACAAATCAGAGATAAAAATTCATAATCTGAGCAGAAAAAAAGTAAAATAAATAATTAGAGATAAAAATTTAAAACATGAAAATATGTGCACTTAATGATGACAATATGACATGAAAACATAAATATTTTTTACTGTATCATTATCTAAAAATGGAATTTAGATTTTCTAGGGTTTTTTGGCTTTGTGAAGGAATGATAATTTATGATGAAATTGGTTATAAACCTTTTATTTCTTGTAAGAGAGTTTTTTTGAAACTTAAATGGATGAAGATAAAAAAAAATTGAGGTATGAGAGTTGTTATTTATAGGGTAAGAAAAACATATCAAATCCATTTTCCTCATGAAGCTTATGCGTCAACATCTCATTGGTATTCCATATGTCATTCACACCTAGTTTTGGCCTAAATCAGTGTAACGTTGTTGGTTTCCATGCAGAAGTTCTAACTTTGAATAGAATCTATTAAGTTAAGTTAAGTTAATAAAATCTATAATACATTAGCCATAGATTTGGTATTAATAACAAAAAAACTTTGACCTAAAGTTAAATAAATGAAATTAACCAAACAATTAAATGCATGATTGATCTGGCCATGGAACCGTCGTTATTCAGAAAGAGCTTGAATAAGAAAATAAACTAATGAAAACTAGTATAAATAAGCACTTCAATAGTTCTCACTCATACAAACTACAAAGCAAAAGCAAAAAAAAAAAAAAACAAGAGAGAAATCCACTTCAGTCTCACAATTCAACATGCATGTAAGTTTAATGTGTTTTTAAGAGTTTTTGATGATTTTAAGAAGTATCAATGAAATCATTTCAAATTTTATTTAAAACCATATAATTTGGTTTTTTGTATTTTTAAATAAAAATATCATCCAAAAAACATTGAAATCACTTAAAACCAAATGCATAAACTATTTCTAATAACACCAGTAAAGTTAAAAACTTTTGTATTTCTCCCTGTACAATGTTTATTTAACTGATCGACTGGTCTTTACCTTCTCCCACCATTTAGAGAGGTGGAGGGTTCAAACCCCACGTTTCACTTTTTTTTTTTTGTTTCCCTTTTTTAAAATTAGATCCAAAAGGAATTTGTTTTTAGTAAGTAGTAACCGCCAAGTCGTATGTTTCCCCCCAAACTTTTTAAAAATATTTAAAAACTCCCACCAAACTTGTAATTTTAAAACTACCCTCCTATCCAATTTCTACCAGATTTCGTCCTATTTGCTTTCTCTCTCCATTTTTCGTTTCTCAGGTACTTTTTCTCTCTTCCGTATATCAGTCTCTGTTTGTGTGTTTTGTCGATCAAACGCTTCAGATCTTGAGTTATTCAATGTAGTCTTCATGAATTTTCCTTAGATCTGGTAGATTTACGTTCTCTACTCTTGTGATTTTTTTGTTTGACGGTTTCTCTGTGTTTGAATCGATTCGGATCTAGAAGAAGGGCAAAGGAATCAAAAAAGGAATGGCTGGAAAGGGAGGCAAAGGACTGGTTGCAGCCAAGTCGGTGGCTGCGAATAAGGAAAAGGACACAAAGAAGAAGCCAATGTCACGCTCTGCGCGTGCTGGGATTCAGGTTATTTTCGTCAAACCCTAGCTTTTTCTGAATTGTGTAATTTGGTGTTGAAATTGGATAGCAATTAGTACATATTGAGATCTGTGGAATAAGATTTGTATTGTTGTAGGAATGAGACCTATTGTGTTCTGTAATCACAAATTACTGTATACAAGTAGAGATGTTGATGTTGTAGTGTGGATTGCATTTCGAAATTTAACAATGGTGCTGTTTTGTTATTTCAGTTTCCGGTGGGTCGTATTCACAGGCAACTCAAGACCCGGGTTTCAGCAAATGGAAGGGTTGGTGCTACTGCTGCCGTCTACACCGCTTCGATCCTCGAGTACCTGACTGCTGAAGTTCTCGAGCTGGCTGGAAACGCAAGCAAGGATCTGAAAGTGAAGAGGATCACTCCAAGGCACTTGCAGCTAGCGATCAGGGGTGATGAGGAGCTCGACACGCTCATCAAGGGGACTATAGCAGGAGGTGGTGTCATCCCCCATATCCACAAGTCGCTCATCAACAAGACAATCAAGGAGTGATTGACTTGACCTGTTTCGTAGGCGCTGAAGTTTGATCTGCTAGTTTAAGTAGCTTTATGTTGTTTCTGTTTGTCTAGTCTTGGACTGTTTTTTTCCTTTTCTTAAGTTTCCTTGTTTATGTTTCTTATCTTCTGGACATCTTCAGGTGTACATGAGTTAATTTGAACTCTTAGGCTTCTTGTTTGAGCAAAGGTTGTCTTTGCTTAAGCAGGAATTGTTAATTGGGATTTTTATGCTCTTGTGGTTTGCCTTTTATGCTTAAAGTGAACCGTTTTCTATGTTTATAAACTGAGTTAATTACTTGCATGCTCTCTTAGGTAGAATTAAGAAGATTCATGAAAAATGGATGAAATGTGTATAAATTTTTCATGTTGACTACAGAACTCGCAACCAAGCATTAGTAGCATTTGATGAATTCACATATGCCAAACTGCTTAAATATTCAAAACTCTCATTGCAGATATACGTATAAGATACAAGAGTTGATTCATCTTTCTTTGATTCACAAGGCGTTGTTACTTGTTACCCTGTTATGAGGTATCTTCCATAAGTAAAAGAAGCCTGTGAAGGTACTCTAGGTATTGTGGTTTCAAATGCCTCAACGAGCAATGCCACTTTATTCTTCTTTTCTAGAGCAAGTTTGCTGATCGCTTTCTGCAGAGCATAATCAGTCATCCACTCCTCTGCATTCTTCTTGCAATCCATGTCCTGCTTGAGTACCACCTTTTCATTACTCTGCTCGTCGAATACTGGAAGGCAGTTGGGTTTCCTCAGTTTGAATTTCCTCCAATTCTCATTGTGTTCTTCTCGGTTGCAGGGTTTCCGTGCAAAGGTTAACAGAGCTTCCTCTGTTTTCAAAACAAGTTTGATCGCTTTCTCTCCACCTGCCTCCTCCCTATCTTCAGCTTTCTTGGAGGCGAAGTTCTCATCTAGAGCATTCCCTAGAAGGCAGTGAATGATGTCATCTTGTATATCCGGTAAAAGAAAGCTGATTGAGTTATCAAATTTAGTACCCTCGTCGCTCTCTTGATCCTCACTTGCATTTTCTGATAGTTCAAGAACTGCAAAGTTGTCAATTTTCATACCGATTTTCCCATCGTCAGAGGAACATGATTCAGCATCAACCAGAGTTTCGAAATCATCTTTGCAATAATCTTCTTTTAATCTAATTCCTTCACCTTCTTGTAAGCTCACCATCTCTGCACTCTCAGATGATAAATCATCGTCTCTCTTATCTTTATCTTCGTCCCCTCCAGAATCCATGCCCATATCCTCAGCCTCAAAATCATTTTTTTGAATATCAACTTCTCGAGTGTTTCCATTTTCCACTTCATATTCTTTCTTCTCTTCAACATAGATATCCACAAAATCATCATCACCACTCGCCCTCACACTTTTTTGAGACTTAGAGGTACTTCCCCTTGCGGATATAAAGCTTTTAAGAGGTTGAAGTTGGAGGTGAAGATGCGCACTGAGTGAACAATACTTGTAAGGACATAGTTTCAAGATATCAGGAGAAGTAAGCATCAGATACTTTGGCAACTTCGAGTTCTTAAGAAACGAAGAACAAGTGGTCCTCTGCGCATGCACATCCTCAAGATAAGCAATCCTACCACAACTTCTCTTGAAACTCAGACCCTTTTCCAAAGACTTACTACTACTACTATTACTCGTTTTCTTCTTACTTCCAGAGCAAGAATCAAGTTTCTTACCTGTTTGAATCTTCTTGTCTAAACCAGCTTGAACACCTTGGCTCTGCCTCCTAGCCTCTGAACTACTTGTTCCCTTCATATAGTTAGGTGGCTCGTCTTTGACTCTAGCAACAATCTGTCTTTCTGGGGTCGTTGGTTTGCTAGGTCTTGGTCTCTTCATCATCTCCGGTTCAAGGATCCTGCCATGTTCTTGATCCAACCGGTCATGACTAGTCTTCCTCTGAACCATTGATCTTCCCAAGTCAAATCTGTGAGATGCTCTCTTTCTCTAGTTAATGTAGTCATGACTAGACTTGTAGTCAAATAGGTCTTTGCAGTTGCATGCTTTCGCTTTTGAATGGGTCCACTTCTGTTTCTTAATACTTAAACGAGCATTGTCTTCTTCTTCTAACATTCCTCTAAATAAGCATCATGTTTTTTAAAAGCGTACCCAATTTGATATTTCCACCTATGTATATGAAATTATGAACCGACCAAACAAGCAATTATTTTTCTATCCGACAGAACCAAGATATCATGGGGTCTTGTTATTCGAGAAAACTTGTTAGGGGTGGGAAAAAAACCAACCGAACCGGAAACTGTAATTGAGTGTTTTGGTTTGGTTTGGTTATTATTTTAAAAATATTTTGATTTCGGTTTAAACCGTAAAACTGTTCGGTTTTCAAATTTTTTAAAGTTAATGTGTTAAATTAGTTTTATCTAGTTTGTCGGATTTTTTTTTTTTTTTGAAGGTTATGCTATTAAAAACGTAAACCGGTTATAAATTTTGTATTCTGCCAGCCCAAATTTTGTTGTTAAGAGACTTGTTTTCAGCTTGGAAGATAATCTGCGGGTTTCTACTAAAAATGTAAAAAATTAAGTTGTGAGAAAATAATAGTAAGAAACTAATGAGGTTAATTATACGATTATGAGAATCTCTTCAATTTTATACTATTACTAGGTTTTTGACCCGCGCTACGCGCGGGGTTTGTGTTCATTGAATTGTTAATTATATATTTCAATTTTTGGTTTTAAGACGTATTTTTATTTAGGATATATATATATATATATTGATGACACTATAGTATTGCAAACCTAAAATGCTTGAATATTATATAATTTATAATTTTTTTTTATTTCTTTCAAATAAAAATTCATTTTAACTTATACCATTTTAAAAACGTTATTATTATCTTTCACGTAGATGATTATAGGATATAATTTATTATTATCTTTTAAAACTTTTTTTTGCTCCTTGTGTGTATGTGATTTTATATTGCTATTGTAAGTAGACCGATCATAAAGCAATGTATTTAATAGAATTAAGAAATCAAATTTAATAAGATTGATATTTTCAATACATTTGGTTTAGATACCATATATATTAATATCATTTATGTTATATCGTTTTTTGAATTTATCATCGATTTATATTTTTAATAAACCTTAAAACATATTTTTCAAATGAGATGAACAATATTTTATCATATGGATAGTTTTCTTTGATAAATGACATTAAATTTTTAAATTAAAACCATAAATTTTATATATAACCACAACCAGTATATAACTATGTTATAAATATGGTATCAATAACATTTTTGTAAGAAAGTTCGATCATACACAAATACATAAATATGNCAAATACATAAATATATACTCAACTACATGACCTCTTAAATAAATAGAGAAACCAAAACAAACCAAATGTTATTATACAAACACTGTATTTTGATTAGCATTTCCTAAAACAAATGATTCATCAGCTTTCGTTTTAACTATAAAATCTTACACGAAAACCACAAAATCTAATTTTCGCACTCTACAAATCTCATGCTTAGAGTTTTAGCTCTAAAGTCATGGTTTACTGAAAAGCTCTAATTTTTTTATTTATTATCAAACCAAAAAGATAATTTTTGTACGACAACCATAAAAAAATAACATTTTATGCTAATAATATGGAATATATCGTTTATAAGACAAACATATAATATAAATTTTAATTGTGTTTCAAAGTGTAGAAGCATCCTACCCTATACAAAAAACTACATATTCTTGGTTTTTTTGCTACCGTTTTGAAATCTCATGTAAACATGATAAAGAAGTCTATAATTTAAACTTTTGCTCATGATATAATTTTTTTTTTCAACACATGGCTTAACAATATAGTTACATCGATGTCACTATGTAAGGATACTTAGTAGTATATAAATTATATTTTTTCTCATAATGTAAATATTTTGTCTAAGACAATGACTTAACAAAATAGCTTCATCAGTGTAACTATATTATTATTATTATGACATAATTTTTTCTCATAATTTTTTCAAATTTTTTTGATACTATTTATTATCCATGAATTCATTTTTAGTGTTTCAATATCAAATTAAGTTGACTTTCTTTTATTCAAAATTCTACCTTGCTTCTTTAAAATATATTTTCCTTATTTTTGGTGGTGGCAATTGGTTTTTTTATCTGATTTCTATTTTTCTGAATGCTTAGTTATTGTGTAACTATATTATAATTGTCATTATATATTTTCCAATTTTTAGTTGTATCTTCTACTTTTTTTATATAATTTAAGAAATAACCTAAAATTAAATTTTTGATACTTTCATAAAATTATTTTCCTAATAAATTCCTTTTTATATTGAATATCAAATTAAGTTCATTTTCTTTTATTCAAAAAACTTTTTACTTGTTTTCCCTTTCTTGTTAACATCTAGTTTCCTTTTTTTTTTTTTTTTAAATGTATTTTTTCTTTATTTTTTAGTAGTTGAGAATAAACTTAAAAATTGATTTTTGATATTTTTATACTACGTATTTTAATAAATTCGTTTTAAATATGTTAAGTTAATTTTTTATTCAAAATATTATCTTCCTTTTTTGGTTGAAGATATATATTTCTTTTTTTTTCTTGTTTACATTAGTTTTTTATTGATTTACCTTTTTTTCTAATTGCTTATTTGTAACAATACGATTAAAGGTTTAAAAAATTCCTAGGTTGATAGTTTACTCTAATAGGATAATCCGATAATGGCTTAAACTTGTAATCTATAATAGTGATAGCAGTAATTAAAACTTCAACCTCTGTAACTTCCATACAAATATAATGTACTAATAATGATAACAAATAATCAAATCAATGTTTAACTGTTTTCATCCGTAAGCAAAACTTCTAGACCCATTATTATACCAAATTTCCTAGGGTTTCTTGCTTCCTAAAACTGAATATCTCTTGCAACGGATTTCTTTTTTGTTAAAAGATTTTTAAAAATCATCACGGACCAAGCTAAGAAGGGATTGAGCCGGAAGGAAAAAAATGTATGAGCCATAGCCTAAAATCAATATGCTTTCTCTCTTTGATGTGATTTGATTTTATATGGTTTGTAGTAAACTATATTTATACTTGACTAAATTCGTCCAAATTAAGAAAAATTCCTTAATGTGATATTTAGTTAATTTCCTTTTTAGTTAGTACAAAAGTAGATAATACAATCTAACATTAAGGTATTAATATATTTTTTATAATTTTTCATTTCTTTTAATACTTTTTTTAACATTCCATTTTTCTCAAAAGGTATAAATATTATTTTATGAATTAAGGTTAATTTCATTACTTATAATTTGTGATTTTTAATGTATTTTCTTATAGACGTTACATTTTTCAAAAAACACAAATATGTTTAATATTTTTTTTTAAAATCGTTTTTAAAAAAATATTTTGAGATTATTTCAAAATTTAATTTTTTTGGTTATTGTAGGTTTTTCTTTGAGAATATCCTTTTTGATTTTTTTTGTTTTTTTGTACTTGAAACCATCCTTTATAAGAACTTGAACATTTTCCTTATAATTTAACATTAAGTTATTAATATTTACTTATAATTTGTGATTTTCAATGTATTTTCTTATAGACGTTACATTTTTCAAAAAACACAAACAGGTTTAATGTTTTTTAAAAAATCGTTTAAAAAAAAATATTTTGAGATTATTTCAAAATTTAATTTTTTTGGTTGTTGTAGGTTTTTCTTTGAGAATATCCTTTTTGATTTTTTTTGTTTTTTTGTACTTGAAACCATCCTTTATAAGAACTTGAACCTTTTCCTTATAATTTAACATTAAGTTATTAATATCTTTTTATAACTTTGTCATTTCTTTTTTTAATGTATTTTTTAACTTCCTATTTTTCCAAAACACACAAATATTGTTTATTTTTTGGAATTTCGTTTTTTTATATATTTTTGTGATTATTATTTTATTTTTTTGTGTTTTTCCTAATTTGTAAAGTATACTATTTTTTATTGGTGTAGGCTTTTCTTTAAAAATATCATTTTTGATTTTTTTTGTTTGTACTTGACATTTTTTATGCTTGATATTATCCTTTTCAAAAACTTGTAAATTTNTAATTCTTTTTGTACTTGAAATTATCTTTTTAAAGAACTTGAAAATTTTCCGTTTTCTCCGGTCGCTTACGTGGCACAACACTATTGGTCGTTTAAGATCCTACGTGGACAGCCTAAGAGCGCTATAGCTTGAAGTTTTATTAGTAGTAGATTTTATGAGAAATACCACAAACTAACAAAAGTTTTGTAAATAATTTGCCAACAATCAAATGGCATTTTCGTAAATAATTGAAGATGCTTTTTGGGTATTAGATTGACTATATTAACCTTTTGAAAAATCATTTATATTATCTCTTTATCTCTCTTTCCTCTCTTACTCCTTCCTATCGTCTCTCTTTCTTTTCTCTTTCTCTGTCATTTTTTTCAAAAATCAAGGATACAAAACCTTGACCCATTCATTTCAATGAGATATCAATTCTTAGGTTTGAAATTTCATGCGCTAACTGCGAAACGAAGAGACGTTTTACGGGGAGGAATTTTGTGACGGTTCAAGACGGAGAAGATCTGACGGATGGAAACTCTCACAGATCTGAGATTTTTTGCTTGAATGGTCTGAAATTTGGTGATTAATCTCGTATTTCGTTTTGGAAGGGGATGATCAAGAGTTCCCTTGTTTATCTCATGTAATTATGCTATATATCTTGTTATAGGTAGTTATATGCGATATTCGACTCTGTAACATGTTATTTTCTAAATTCACATAAAAAATATCATGTTATTTTATTCATGATACATGTTATCTCATTCATAAAATGATCTATGTTATGTGTTATTTCTTGATATTGTAATCTATGACATGATATCTTTATATATCCCATGAGATATATAAAATCTATAACATGATATTTTAAAAATAACATGTTATTTATCATAATAACATGTTATTTATTAAAATAACTCCGTATGTTTCTTGTTATATCTTGATATTATAATCTATAACATTATATCTTTACATATCTCATGAAATTAATAACAGGATATCTAAACAAATACATGATATTTATCTAAATAACATGTTATATATCATAATAGCATGATATTTATCTAAATAACATGTTATATCTTTATATGCCGTGATATTTTGTATTAAAAGCACATATTATATTTCTCAAGATAACATGTTATAGGATGTTATATCTGGATATCAATATTCATGGCGGTATGTTTCATATAATATTGTTATATAAGCATTTAATGTTTGTCAGCTTTTCTTTGTTGCGTGTACATGTGTTCTGACGTCGAGGGACAGAGAGTGTAAGCGTGTCCCACATGAGCACATAGTGTCAGTTTGGCCCACTTCAAAGTCTCAATTGGTTTTGAGGGTATTTTCGTCTTTCAATTAGCTCCTTTTTGTTGATTTCTACATGTGGGTCTTTTCATTGTCATTTTCTTAATTATCTCCCCACATTTTGTTATACCACTAATTGACTCTTATTTTATTTTTGTTCAACTTTTATACTATCGTAGAATCTAAATATTTGTTTAAACATTAAGCTTCATTTTGATTTGTGATAATATACTAAATGATATAAGTACAAATTCAAATAAATGTAAAAGATTTTGTTATAAAAGTAATTATACATATCAAATATATTTCCATTCAAGTTTTGCATTTTGTCAACAGTTACATGTAATTTTTAATTCAGCTTTTTAGGTCACTTTTGGAATCAAATTAATTGTATATAATATGCTACTAATTATAGTTAAAAAAATATTCAACAGTAAATTATACAATATAACTTGCATTTATATTAAGATACATTTTTCATAAAGCTTAATTTATAATATATACAATATATTTTATTTGACAAATTTCACAAGAGCCATACTTTTGAAAATTTGGGGTTTATTGGTTTTAGGATTCTACTGAAATCCGGTGTTATTCAATTAATGATTTTCAAATTCTTATTGGAATCCGTTTTTATTCAATTAATGATTTTCAAATCCAAATACAAATCAACCCTTAGTCAATAACAAATGTTTAAATGTGGATTTCATTTTAAGATGGATTTGAATGGATTTGAGAGTGGTTTCATGTCATAAATGAAAATGTTGAAATCCTTAGTAAAACCTTGTTATTTCAACATGGATTTAGAAATCATAGAATTATACATGGATTTCTAAATGCTTGTGCAAATCCATTAGAATTATGAACTAATAAACCCCCCTTAAGTTCACTTTAATTTGCAGTTATTAACATACATGTATTTAAATAAGGCAATGATTTTTTGCCTAAATTTATTTTCTTACTAAAAATATAAAGACAATTAATAATTAAGATTTTTACCCGAAAATATGGAAAAAAATCCCCAAACAATTAATAGTTAAAATCTTCCGAAGACAAAAAGTTATACATATAGGGCATTTATCAGAAAAAAAAACTAAGAGCATCTTCATTGTTTAAAAGGTTTTATTACAAAAAAAAAAAAAAGAATTCAAAAACTATGAGTACAACTAAAATTGTTGTAGCTTGTTTACTCGTGGTAGTTTTATCGGTTCTGCTTTCCAATAACAATGTTTCGGCAAAAGGTTTGTTTGAAATTCATTTTAGTTACATTTTAACTAAAGTTTATCATTCTAAAAGTAATTTAGCCAACTATATATCTCTGTGGCAAAAAAAAGAAAGCCAACTATGTTAAAATTGTAACAAATATTCATGTATTAAAATTTATTATTACTAGTTTGTGTCAATTCCAACTAATTATTTTTGTAAGTTTGTGTAGATTCTGTGATCGAGGTAGTTTCAAATAACCTTTGCAGAAAAACTGTGTGCTCGGCTCGATATGGTTATTTTGAATGTTTTAGTGACTGCGTCGGACTTGGTTATAATGGTGGACAATGTGATCTTCGTTCTCCTAACGATCCTCAAAAATATTGTTGTTGCAAGAACTAATATAAATTATCACCTCCTTAAAAATTGATGATATTAATATATCTAAGCTATTGAAACTTATGCTGTGTATCTTATTTATTTATAATAGATATGAAGTGAGAAATCCCTCAATCCTCTGGTTTATATACCAAGTTTATAATGTTAAATTTTTATTTGAATCTTAAAATTGTTTATTTTGAACTGAAATATTGTTAATTGGGCTGATTTACATTGAATTAAATTAGTTACTGATATAAAATATAGTTCTGATGAAATTTTAGTTTTTAATGTAATGATCCATGCATCACTTTTTTTTTTCAAATTTGGTGAAGTGAATAAGATTTAAAAATACAAAGAGAATAAATTTTAAACCTAACTTTTGCAACATTCATGCCATAATACATATATAATGGCGTTTTTAAGATATTTATTTCTTTATTTTATTTGAACTTTCAAGAAACCAAATATTCCGAATTGAGGATATATATTCATGGAGATTTAAGTTAACGTTGTCTAGTAATGTATCTATAAACTTAAAACATCTTGAGGGAAAGTAAAGTCCAGTTGGAACAGAAGACAAGAAGAATTGGAATTAAGAAATGATAGTATCTTTAAATTAAAAGAGGGTGTAATTTTTTTTTGTTGTAATATGATTTATTTGATAAGGAAATCAAGTTGAACTAGCAATCTTGCAAAGATGGTAGATTTCGGTTTAGGAAATTAAATTTGTTTGTATATGTGTAAAAATGTGAATCACGACCTTATTTATTATTATTATTTTTTTTTAAAAAAAAATTGAAACTTAAGTCACGACCTTATGGAGAGACATATTTGTGCGTGAAAACATTATGGGTAGGCAACATGTTTAAATGTTATTATGGTTATGGTTATGGTTTGATCGAGAAAACATACACGTTGATGACAACATAAGCATGATGCTAGTTAATTAATAAATGGAAAGAGGTAAGCCATGTAATTTGATCGTGTATACCTTGAATGTTGTGATCACTGGCTGTATTTTGTTTGAGTCGAGTTGAGTTCGTTTTATTTTTCACTGTGTTTGTTCACTTGTTAAAAACATTTTGTGTCAATTTTCCGACGCTTAACTTTGATCAAAGAATCATTTTTCCCAAATAAAATACAAAAGGACTAAATTTTAAAATAATCCATGCATTATAGGTGTGCAGTCCATATGCAAAACTCATGGTAGAGGATTACATAGTTATCAAAAACTATTGAGTCAAAATAGGAAATACATCGCAATCTGCCATGGAGTACATATAGACTGCAAGCAATCGTTAAACAAATAAAAGAAAAAACATGAAACCATATGAAGGTATTGTACTCAAATTATTAATAAAATCAAAATAAAATTTGATTGGATACAAGAAATAGGAAAGTCATAAAAACATTAGGTGGCTTATTTAAAAACCACATTCAACGTTCTTAGTAGTACGAAGGTGGAGGTGGTGATTGGTATTCAGTTTTTGGTGAATACGATGGTGGAGGTGGAGATTTGTAATCAACCTTTGGTGAAGGGGAGTAATAAGGTGGTGGGGGTGGAGAACTGTAGACATATGGTGGAGGAGGAGATTTGTAGTCTACCTTAGGGGAAGGTGAGTAGTATGGTGGGGGTGGGGAACTGTAGACATACGGTGGAGGAGGAGACTTGTAGTCTACCTTAGGGGAAGGTGAGTAGTATGGTGGGGGTGGGGAACTGTAGACATACGGTGGTGGAGGAGACTTGTAGTCGACCTTAGGGGAAGGTGAATAGTATGGTGGGGGTGGGGAACTGTAGACATATGGTGGAGGAGGAGACTTGTAGTCTACCTTAGGGGAAGGTGAGTAGTATGGTGGGGGTGGGGAACTGTAGACATACGGTGGTGGAGGAGACTTGTAGTCGACCTTAGGGGAAGGTGAATAGTATGGTGGGGGTGGGGAACTGTAGACATATGGTGGAGGAGGAGACTTGTAGTCTACCTTAGGGGAAGGTGAGTAGTATGGTGGGGGTGGGGAACTGTAGACATACGGTGGTGGAGGAGACTTGTAGTAGACCTTAGGGGAAGGTGAGTAGTATGGTGGGGGTGGGGAACTGTAGACATACGGTGGTGGAGGAGACTTGTAGTGTACCTTAGGGGAAGGTGAGTAGTATGGTGGGGGCGGGGAGCTGTAGACATACGGTGGTGGAGGAGACTTGTAGTGCACCTTAGGGGAAGGTGAGTAGTATGGTGGTGGTGGGGAGTTGTAGACATACGGTGGAGGAGGAGACTTGTATACGGTCTTTGGGGAAGGTGAATAACATGGGGGAGGTGGGGGACAAACGCATACATATGGTGGTGGAGGAGACTTGTAATGTACCTTAGGAGAAGGTGAGTAGTATGGTGGTGGTGGAGAGCTGTAGACATATGGTGGTGGAGGAGATTTGTAGTGAACCTTAGGGGAAGGTGAGTAATATGGTGGTGGTGGAGAGCTGTAGACATATGGTGGTGGAGGAGATTTGTAGTAAACCTTAGGGGAAGGTGAGTAGTATGGTGGTGGTGGGGAGCTGTAGACATAAGGTGGTGGAGACTTGTACTCANGAGTAATATGGTGGTGGTGGAGAGCTGTAGACATATGGTGGTGGAGGAGATTTGTAGTGAACCTTAGGGGAAGGTGAGTAATATGGTGGTGGTGGAGAGCTGTAGACATATGGTGGTGGAGGAGATTTGTAGTGAACCTTAGGGGAAGGTGAGTAATATGGTGGTGGTGGAGAGCTGTAGACATATGGTGGTGGAGGAGATTTGTAGTAAACCTTAGGGGAAGGTGAGTAGTATGGTGGTGGTGGGGAGCTGTAGACATAAGGTGGTGGAGACTTGTACTCAACCTTAGGGGAAGGTGCGTAGTATGGTGGGGGTGGGGAACTGTAGACATACGGTGGTGGAGGAGACTTGTATACGACCTTAGGAGATGGAGAGTAGTATGGTGGTGGTGGGGAACTGTAGACATACGGTGGTGGAGGAGACTTGTACACGACCTTAGGAGATGGAGAGTAGTATGGTGGTGGTGGAGAGCTGTATACATACGGTGGTGGAGGAGACTTGTACTCAACCTTAGGGGAAGGTGCGTAGTATGGTGGGGGTGGGGAACTGTAGACATACGGTGGTGGAGGAGACTTGTATACGACCTTAGGAGATGGAGAGTAGTATGGTGGTGGTGGGGAACTGTAGACATACGGTGGT
>OVAF01000387.1:16524-42980 GCA_900406245.1 Odontarrhena argentea | reverse complement strand
TTTCCAACAAAATATCAATGAATATGCCCGTTGGAATGAGGATGATTTCTTGTAGTGCGATGTTATATTATTAAAAATGAAAAAACTAGTAATATTTTTAAAAAATATTCCACTATATGCAAGATCATATTTTTATATTCCAGAACAACCATTTTTGCCATTTTTAAAATTAAATATGGACTATGTTCTTATTTTTTGTTATGACTTACAAAAATTATGTGTATATTTATATTGTGAGTGTGATATTTGGTTAATAAATTAGCATTTGTAAGACAAATTAGTACGAGAGAATAATAGTATTATAAATTTACGTAGTAATAACACACAATTTGTTATTTTATATGTTTATGGATGAAATCTAATATTAAAATATGTTTTAAATATTTGCGTTGTCGTAATTTAGAATCTTATTATATATTTCACTGTTATATACTAGTCGTCAATTTTCAAAATCTAATTTATTTACATCAATACATTTTTATAAATAAGATATGATTTGTTATTTTATATATAATGAATAAGATATGGTATATAAATATTTGACTGGTCATAATTTGAAATTTAGAATTATATATGTTCTGAGGGATATATATTTATGTGCAAGTTTCTCCATAGTAGAGGTTTCCTAATTAAAGGGAGTGAGCCAAATTTAATTATTTATTGACATGACCGAAACCATAGATCTTTCAAATAATGGCAGTATAATGGATCATATGCATTATATACCAACCATTAGGGTTAGTGGATCGAACAAGAAGACTTATGACTATAAATGGTTTTCAAGAAGTAAAGTAACATTATGTTATCCATATAAGTACAGAAAAACTCAGTGAACCACATTAAAATTAATTGGAGTATGATTTTGGGCCTCTCAGTTAGCATAGACCAACCAAGTCAAAAAGGTAATTAAGTGGTCACTCTCTATTTTGATTGGAGCAAAATAAGATTTAAACACTACTTATTATATTTATTGGTAGCTAGACTAGACACCACCCATTTGTCATTTGGATTATTCCTTTGATTTATTAGTTAATTCGGTGTTCCTAAACTTTGTTAATCTATCAACAAATATTATGGGAATATGTGTGCATTCATCTGAATCGAATACCTTTGGGCTATATTAATAATATAATATATGTGCATGTTTAGTTTATCGGTAGAGGTTAGGATAAAACACATGTATATAATCTGGTCTTTGTAGAATTTACATAAAATTCTCTAGATTACGAGATTTTTTAATTAATCTCTATCTAATGTGATTTATGAAGGGAGCTATGGTGAAGTCTCCATCAACCTAATTTATTTAGTTATCACCTGAAATATTCTTAGTTTACATTATTTGAGTCTTATCCAAAAAGAAAACATAATGGGTATATTTAGATGTATATATATATATATATATAACTTACCAATAGATGTTCTTGTTGAATATATTCTAAGCTTTAAACTTTTTAAGACTAAAAATATCGTGTCATCGATGTGTAAAGTGTTCCATTTGCATATATTTAATTATTTATCAACGAAATGACGTTATTTGACTTAATGCATCATCTACCTAAACATGCCTTTAATTTTCTGTTTGCACCAAAATCAATTTCCCATCGTAAATTATGATTCTTAAGAAGGGATTAGTTAATATCTCTTGAACAAAATTACGTACGAATTCTAAAAATGGACTTTTCAAATGAGTAAATATATAATTTGGCGGTTTCCTAATTTGGATTAACGTATGATTGCTCACAATGATGACAAAAACTAGTGGAAGTTCCAAATACAAACAATATGATTGATTCATTTATTTGTCTTATTGAAACCCTAGCTAGTTGCCTCAACGTCATACACTTAGATATTTTGTATTCATTTTATTTTGATTATATATATGTATATGGTTTTAAATGCATCTTTGTTTACTTTTTTTTTTGTTCCATTTATCAAATTATTAATCAACCTGAGTATTGGTTGAGTTTCTTATATTTTTTTCTTATTAGCAAATCATAAATAAAAACATATATATATATATATATATATATATATATTGGCCACCACAAAAAGTAATAGCTAGCTAGGACTAAGCCAAATTGGTTTGTAAGATTCTCTTCAATTGCTTAAAGTTTAAATCAATTACGAAGTTTTAAAAAGAAACTGATAAAAACTTAAATACCTAACAAGAATGTCAAACAATAATTTTTAATTATTTATCATTGGACCTTTAATCTTTTAGATATAGAAACAAAATATTTTGTTGTAACATGAAAAGTTGGAAATGTCATGTAACTTAATTAAAGTAAACCAAGCTGGTCTGCCATTAATAAAAAGACAAATATCATTTTAAGCACAAATACTTTGGAAATTTTATATTCCTAAGAAAAATATATTGCAACCGCCCCATATATATTAACCTTAACTATATTAATAACAGATCAATTGAAATATAAATGCCAAATTAAAAAAAAATATGAAAAGAGAATGATCATAGTCTAATGGCAGTTGTAAAATAAATAAATAAAAATATACAGAGAAATGGTAAAATCATATTATTATTTTTATTAATTTATGAAACTACTGTCTAGTATCCAATTCATCACTACCAATCTATACTTAACTTATTTTCTTGGAAAACATATATATCTAAGTCAATAGACGTAAATAAACAAGTAGCAACCATACTAAATAAAAATAATTTAATTGCTAAGGTAATCACACACATATAATACACAGTCATACTCAACCCCAAGTGAATCAATGAGCACCCAAACTACTAACCACTAAGTCATAAAATCTTGTTAGAAAAATCTACTAATTGTGTCGACAACAGTTTATGAGCTAAGCAAGCTTTGGGTCATTAATTCCATCTTTTGCATCACCACATTGCAATATTTTTTAAGAAAATTAACATCAGTTTATTCGGATATCGCTGAAGCATGACTTTATTCATGTATTTATGAATAAGTTAATCGTTATTGATAATTATTATACAAATAAGTTAACTGTGTCAATAATTAACAATTAGAATATGAGCTTCCAACTCAAAACTTGCAATGATCTAGATTATATCAAATGTTATGGAATCTGGATTAACTATTTTACTTTTTCGATGTGGAACAATATTACTCTATCACCAATCCAATAGGCAATATGGTATTAAAATGCTTAGAAACTCAAAAAAGGACTTTTAAATACGAACCTTGAGCTCAAATAATTCCGCTTTAACATTGACAAATTAGAATTTTTTTTCTTACAAAAAACATAATGAGTTAGTATATATATTACATATATAAGTGGGAACCATGGACTTGTGTCGACACCATCCATTATAGCTTTAGAGAAATTAGTAAATTACATAAAAGGGAGTGAGAGCTAAATAAGGAGGAGTAATGACAAGTGGACTAATCCCAATATTCCTGTTTAGGAAAAGGTCATGTAGTCAAACAACCAAGACTCATCATCCGCCACAATAAAGGTACGGTGGTGGAAGTGGCGGCTGCTTTGGTGGTGGACCGTCTCTGATATTCTCTTTTCATCAAAATTATACATCAATAAACTCTTAGTTTAGTTTTTATGAAGAATACTAATCACAAAGTATACAGCAGTTGCTGAAAAATGATAATTAGAACTTGAGTAGCTTAGTTCTTAGAGTGGAAAATGAGGACTTTAAGAGAGAAAGCTAAACAAGATAGATTCTGGCTTTTACTACAAAGAACTCTCTCTTGTTGACCTCATCAAATTTCTGAACTCATAGAGATCTTTGATCATAACGGATTCCGATTTACATCTTTGTACAACAAATAACGAGACCTGGTCTTTCCGAGTGCAGCATACCTGAAACAACAAATACTATTTTGAGAGATATGTGGTCGAATGATGTACTTCCGGTAATCAAAACACAGTGTCAAGAGAAAAGTTCGATTTTTACAAAAGTTTGAAAGCTTTCTTGAAACAGGGTGGAAAATAGAAGTTTTAACTTAAGAAGTTTTCTAACCATTGAGGAACAAAAGGAGCCATCCATATGACATCACCAGCTTGAACTGGATACCTATTCAAAGAGGAGATCACAGAAAAAGTTATAAAAACTTTCAAAATGCTCCAGATCACATCTCATGAAGAAAAGTGTGTTGCTGCGTGTTGAAGATCAATATTTTCTATTTGTTAGAGATAGAGTATAATGTTTTGTTACCAGTTATCGCCTAAACGATAAATGCCTTGACCCTCCAGAAGCAACAAGCCATGTTGGTTATAGTGAACTTCCTGTTGACATTGAAAAGGTATTTTATAAGGCTGAACCTAAAAGAGGAAGAAGGAAAATTAGAGGAATTGGAAAGTGTCAAGATCGCCCTGGTGATTATAGTACCTTCACATTGAGAAACTCTCCAGGCTGAAAATCCATAATCTGCACAATGACAGAAACAACAGTTCTTAAGCTTAGAGGTCGCAAGAAGCAAAGGGATTTATTAGACCATATCAAGTGCTTACATGGATGTTGAAATCGTAAGCAAGGGACACTGGTAGAAGTTTCCGCAGCTCAAAAATCTGCATTAATAACAAACTGAACTCTCAGTGATGACTTATTTAGGACCTGGAAGTTGAAAAGTGGAGAATGTTTGCACACTCACCTCACCGGGAGTCTCAAGTAGTGGTTGCTCATCTGTGGAGCCAACGATAAGCTCTGTAGTGTGACTTCCTAGACGTTCGTACCTAGATATTTAGCAGTATAGCACGATTTATTAAGTTACAAGTAGTAGAGAAAATTCAGAATGCTATTTTCATATTTAAAGAAAGGAGAAGAGAACCTCCGCTCGAAGACAACAAGTGTTGCAGACTCAACACAGTCCAAGGAATGATAAAAGTTTGGAGGTAGGTATGCATATGAATCAACCTACAAGAAATATGGATCATCAGCAGAAATGAAGACAGTAACGGAGATATCTTGCAACCAAAATAATGTTTTGGTATTTTGTTCTGAATACAAATCATACCATCAATTCTTTTGACGAACTGGATGTGTTAGTGAGTGTCACAGCACCCTCGATCACGAATACAAGTCTTAAATAACAAGACACTGAAAGGAGTTAGGTAGCAGAATAAAAATAATAGCTATAAACTATAAAGTGGTTTAAAGAGAGAGCTTGTAGAAAGAAAAAATACCGCTCTACGTCTTGTGGAGGTAAACCTGAACTTGATATGTCTGCAGGAAACAGTAAAATCAGTTTGATGATCACCAAATTTGAAGAGTATATATAGCACCGAAAATCCTAAATTTGATGATCATCACTAGTGAGAGGACAATGGTTCAGATTTCAAACCTTTCATTTTCGCGAGGTACATGACAAAGTGGGAACCCATTGCCGGTGTGACCAAATATGCTCCTAATGTGTTCTTCCTGTCAATTGAACCACAAATAAGCAAAAGAACTTGCCAACTTTTGTAGCTATGGAGATTAACAAAAGTAGAGAAGTTATAAAGAGTGTTATGTACCATTCAGGTAAGGGGCTATATACATGACTTTCCGGTGTTATCAACGCATGGTCTTGTTTATACACGCTTCTTGTGTAACCCGGCAAATCTATAAATCAATAAATTCTCAGCTTAAGAAGTTGATGAACATCCAAATGCAAAGCTCCTAATTCCAGATAATTAGAAAGATCATCTAAATAAGCAAAGGACAACTAATCTATGTTGATCAGTCAAGTTACAAACTTTTAAAGACACGAGCCTAGACTAGACAACTCTCGAGATTAAACACTAAGCCAATTAATTTGGTCGATGAACTTTTCAATCACTTAATCTCTACCCAAAAATCCAAACTTTCCATCGAATTTGACCATAGGTAAGCTAAATTTTGCTGATAGTTTCACTCAAACCACATTTAAAGAGTAAAGAATTCGATAAAAAGTTACGATTCTTATAGGAACCCA
Organism: Odontarrhena argentea; assembly: GCA_900406245.1. Classification (NCBI taxonomy): domain Eukaryota; kingdom Viridiplantae; phylum Streptophyta; class Magnoliopsida; order Brassicales; family Brassicaceae; genus Odontarrhena; species Odontarrhena argentea. The sequence goes on along the minus strand of OVAF01000387.1, from coordinate 37,068 downwards.
TTAAAAACCTTGGAGATGTGAAGGAGAAAGCGTTGGATTCGTCACTTTCCAGTAAATAGGTTTCGATTTCTCGTCTGATTCGGCAATCGAAGGCGCTGAACAGAACCCATCGTCGCTTTTGGAAGCATTAACTAAACCTTCAAGAGAGTTGTGATTAGTTTCAGAGTGGAAGTAATTAAGAAACTAAGACTCGTACTTACTGATAACGACGAAGACAATTAAGTGAAGTGAGCGCATTTTCATCTTCTCGCTGAGGATTAATGGAATGATTCAGGTACACTGATCTCTTCGTCATCTTTATTATAAAATCAGAATACGACAGAAGATTCTCAGCAGTGGATGTTTTTTGTTTGCTAGTCGTAAATAATTTGAAGCTATTGGGCTTGTTTTGTGAAACTTTTAGGCCCCATTAAAATTATTGGGCCGACTAAAAACATTTGGAAACCCAATTTAACACAAATCGTCGTCGTTATCGTTTCGGGGTCTCTCGGCGACTCTCTCACTCTCACGGCAAAAATGGAGGTAGCAGCAGCGACAGCGACGAGTTTCACAACACTCCGAGCTCGTACCTCAGCGATAATCCCTTCTTCATCTCGTAATCTGAGATCGAGAGGAAGGTGTTCTTCGTCTCCTCTGAGAGCTTCTCTTTCGAATGGATTCCTCTCCCCGTATACCGGAGGAAGCATTTCGAGTGATTTCTGTGGTGCCAAGCTTCGTGCGGAATCGCTTAATCCGTTAAATAGGACTAGTTCTAAGCCTAAGCGTGGAGTTGTCACTATGGTAATCGAATTTATACTTTTTCTCATCGTTTCTCAATTAGCGAAGCTCTACACTGCTAGGATTTTGGAATTGAGGTGTAAATGAGTTTGATGCTGCTTGATTAGTGAATTTCCATGGATTGTGTTGGCTGGGTCGTAGTTGGACCAACCTGAGTTTTGAACAGGCAATTGATTAGAGTGAGTTTAGATATAGGCAATGCGAAGAATGCCTAAGCCTTTCAATTGTTTGAATAGAGGGTTAAGGAAGCTTGCACAATTCATTTTGGAAGAACTTGTTTGAGAATATGGAAGAGATTCTAATTCAATTGCTTCAGTTGTGTTGAAAAACATTTTGCTACTGGTCTTGTGATTGTCATAGAGAATTTGGATGCTGCTATACTCTTCATGTATACTTGGATTGGAATTTGTTGTTGATGGTTTACTTTTGGAAGAGCCTTTTATTTTCCTTTGGCTCTTGTTTTTGTGCACGCCTGAGTATGCTTCCTTCGGTCAACAGGTTATACCCTTTTCAAAAGGAAGTGCACACGAACAACCTCCTCCTGATTTGGCATCGTATTTGTTCAAAAACCGAATTGTGTATTTGGGAATGTCTCTTGTACCTTCAGTCACTGAGTTGATACTTGCGGAGTTTCTTTACCTTCAGTATGAAGACGAGGAAAAGCCTATTTACCTCTACATTAACTCGACAGGGACAACCAAGGTAGGTTCCATTGCAAAATCCATCACACGTAGAAAGCACGCTGAATAGTGAATCTAAAACTGTGGTTTGTTTAATCATGAAAGGTTTACAAGTCATTTCGTAGTCCTCAAATGTCCTAATCAAAATTATTTTCTCCCATTTCAGAATGGTGAAAAGTTGGGCTATGATACCGAGGCTTTTGCAATTTATGATGTCATGGGGTTATTTATCTTTATCCCTTTTTCTGTTTTTGCTTCTTTCTCTTAACTTTTTTTAAACAAGAGTTTACTATCTATAATTAGACTTGAATCTGGGCTGCTTTTGCAAGTATCAAAACTGCACTTGTAGACTGTTTTAATATCACGTTTTTCTTGACTTGTTATTTTAGGATACTGATCAGTTATCCATCCAAGAGTTAATTCTTACCTTATCTTTAACTCTAGGTATGTTAAACCACCAATCTTTACTCTTTGCGTTGGGAATGCTTGGGGTGAAGCTGCTTTGCTCCTGACTGCTGGTGCAAAAGGAAATCGTTCTGCATTGCCCTCATCAACTATTATGATAAAGCAGGTTCTTCCTGATCATCTCTTTATACATTAGACAATATGCGGCGTGTTTTCCCTTCCTCCTAAATTTTGGTCATCTTAGTCCTTTTGGAAGACGCCGAGGCTTATAATTCCTAGTTACTTTTTGGCTTTCTTAGTCTTTTACTAATTTACATGTATTATTTTGTATGATAACTTCGTAGCCTATTGCTCGATTTCAAGGCCAAGCAACCGATGTTGAAATTGCAAGAAAAGAAATCAAGCACATAAAGACAGAAATGGTGAGAAGATCCATATTATATGAACTCACGTAGTAGAGAATCATCCGTGGATCCTTGTGATGCACGTAGAATAACCTTAATCTAACCTTCATTGGACTATAGTTATGTGTCAATTAAGGGGAAGATATAGAATTTGTATTATACAGGCAATGTATATATTACTTGAGGAGGACATCTTAAGTAGACATCAGTGTTATGCATTGATTACAAAGTCTGAACCCATGCTCGCTTTATCTTTCCGTACACTTTCAATTTCAAACTTATTTAATCAGATAAACTCATACACATGTGTCTTTGTTCTTCTAATGTTATACTCAAGGTCAAGCTGTATTCAAAGCATACTGGTAAATCACCAGAGCAGATTGAAGCTGACATGAAACGCCCAAAATATTTTAGTCCCAGCGAGGCTGTTGAATATGGGATCATTGATAAGGTACATAGAGTGTAGTTTTTTGGTTGTCAACATGGTGTGATTAACTTTGTGCAAAAGTGAATTGTTCTCTTATTGTAATCTGTTTGCAGGTGGTTTACAATGAAAGGAGCAGCCAAGACCGAGGAGTTGTGTCTGACCTTAAAAAGGCTCAACTCATATAAATGTCAGAATGCCTTCCGAAATCTCCATGATTAAAAGGTAAAAGCTGAAACTTACTCGCTCTCATTCTGCATATCGATAATAATGATGATGACGATGCCTTTTGAACTTTAATATCCTATAATTAATTACTCGAGACCTAAAATTTACTCTTCCCTGGGAGCATATTCTAAAATCATGTACTACTTTCGTTCTGTCAATTTTGGACCAATTAATTCATTGTTAGGAGGTGTTCACTACCAGAGACGAACACCTGTAAAAGCTCATATACTTTTTACACCTAACAAAAGGTTTATAATAATTACTTTAGCATTTAAGCAATAGCCTATAGGAACCAAACCAATACACGGGGCATATTTTGTAATGTAAGTGCTTATAGACTTAATAGTGGCCTATAGAGTCTTCTAGTTTTGCATCCCCTTTAGTTCAAATAGTCACTTCCCATCTTCCTCCTCTGTTGCTCTCTTAGGACCCATTTTTGTTTTAGTGATATCATTTTCATTGCCCATTATGACAAATTTCACTATTGATGGCCGACACGACACATACCTATGGTGTATGCTCCTTCAGACTCTAAACTCGTATCATTTGCTGTCATAAACAAATAATTAATTTCAAACCTTTTTCTTATTTTTTGTCTTCTTTAATCATTTGGCTATTAACACCTAGCAGAGTAAGAGCAATGATATTACTACTTCTAATCTATTGGCTTCTTATTGTTAACGTTTACTTTGTTGTGACTATCATTTTGCTGTGGTTTTTCAGGTTCCAGTTGATCAAAAGGGGAAATCGGTGAACCATTCATTCGCACAGAACCGTGGTAAAGTCTTGAAAACATGTTAAAAAAGGTTACTTGTAGTGCTGCAACTTTAGGGTCATATGAACAGAAGCAAACCCATATGTGTAGGCTTGTGAATGCCTAGAAACAGGATTGTTATGTTCAAAATATTAACATTTTTAAATGAATCAAATTTCACTCTTGATGCTTAATCAATTGATGTGTGTTACTGTGTGTGAATTTGTATGATTTGAAAAAAACAAGTCCCATTTCGATTCGGGTTTGGTTCAGTTGTGGATGACCTTTGTTTGTCCGAATATTCGTATAAAAAATGAATAACCCTCGGAATATGTTAAAATTGGGTTCGGTTCTGATGCCTAGTCCAGAGTCCAAACTCTAGGGAATGTGTTAGAAAAGCAATGTGTAAAACTTCCACCGAAAACGTGTGAGCCCAATGCAAAGATGTTAATGAGAGATGACGTAATGATACCTATGAATTGAATCTCATTCACAAGAATTATATAAAGTGTGTCACAAAGAGAATATACCTAAGTGGATTACAACCAAACCAACAACAAAAAGGGTTTAATTGAATTCTTTTCTTTTCTTTCTTATATATATATATATTAAGTGTAGTATCCTTTTTGTCTTTCTCTTCTCTTACTCTCTTGTTTAAATTATAATCACACTTATTTTATTCAAATAGAAACCCAAGGCTGCTAACAACCTACCACACAATGTGTTCCTATCTTATTGACATCACTAAAACTAAGATATGTATATATATATATATATATATATATATANAATATATATATATATATATATATATATATATATATATATATATATATATATATATCTACGAGATAAATGTTACTTACGTGTTGTGTTCATCTTAATTTTATCATCAAAGGTGAATGGGAAGAATGACGCTTAAAAGCTGATAGTAAGTACAGTAGTACATATTTCTTATACATAACATTCAGTTCCAAACAAAATCTTATATTGGATTTTTTTTAGATACACATAAGAGTTTTTGAACGTGAATTACTATTTATTAACTATACATAGACAGTGAAATGCTATTTTCTAATTTTAGTTTGCAGTATATTATGATTCTGTATGAAATGCTTTTTTGCCATGGCTCGAATATTACTGAGTAAGTGAACATTCTTGATCAATTGAGATTTCAAGATAATGAAGCACATGCAGAGTTGTGTAGTCAAACAAACATAATCAGCTGATTAAATCAACTATTCTCCAAATGTAGCTTTCCGTTTACTAAATCGAAAATCGAAAATCGAAAACATGTTATCGAATAAACTCGCGAGTATGATTGAAACCGGTTATGTTTTCTTACCAAATTCATGCTACAACTTTGAAGGCTCTCAATTCTCATGGATATGTATATATTAATTTTTCTTTTTTAAATGGTATGGTATACACTAAAATGCTAGTAGTGAAAAAAATATGAATACTTGTGATTCCAAAAGACAGCACGCTTGGCATATTCTATTGACTTCATCCATCTTACACCAAACACCAAATTAATCTAATAGGTGTCTCGTTTTGGAGGCACTACCTATCAATTTATAATTTACAGACCCACAAGCTTTTGTTTACCCCCACCACTGTTTTTTGCATTACATTGACATATCTTTGATTACTATAGCATTCTCACTTTTTCTAGTGACTCAAATTTTTTTTACCAAATTAAATTTAAATTAGTTTTCAAAATTTGATATGGTTAAAACGAGAATGCATCACAAAATAACATTAAATTATATATTATATTCATCTTGGTCAATATTACCATTAGATACATATTTTTGCTACTTATTTTTAAATTGGTGTAGTATACATATGTGATTTAGTAAATAAATATAATAATATATGGATCTGAACAGAGATATTTAGTGAGTCTAATAAGAAACGACTTAAATTATGGGTAATGCAAGTACGCGTTATATAGCTTAAAATAAATATGAGATCTCTATAGCTTTTTGCCAAGTGGAATGAAAAAATAATAACGATACTAGACCAAATGTATAAATATTTTAATAAGCACTTCACATTCAACTATAAATACCGTAGTAAGCTTCTCTTCAATCTTCACACATCTTTTGTAATACCAATTATATTTCAAATCACTACTCGATATAAAATAATTAGTGTTACATTATGAAGCAATCTCACGTTTTGTTTCTTCTACTTGTTCAACTCATTTTCCTCTTGCCTCTCCTTTGTTTATCCGACGACTTTGTTAGCTCTAAGGCTACTTATTATGGCAGCCCCGATTGCAAAGCAAACCCTCGTACGTGTTTTATTTATTTTCAAGCTTAAGTGCTTAACTAATTAATTATTACATATTCTTTTATCCAAAAAGATTTATCCAAATTTCAAATATCTATAGAAGATGTTTCCATTAACATATTATTTGATTCGATGTATTACCTTACATTTCATATATTTTCACGATTCTTTAGCACGGATAAAAAAAAGTTTCAAAAGTTAACTTTTCACCTCGGAATGAAATATAATATTAGTGACACTGACTAATCTACTCACCGCTAATTGATATTGGATTGAAAATCCATAACTTTTTTAGTATGTTTTNGGGGATTCTTTTTTTTTTTTTTTTTGAAAACCGACGAGGATACTAATAGTTAAATTATAAATGGTATTCAGGAGGAGCGTGTGGGTATGGAGAGCTGGGAAGAGACATCAATAATGGTGAAGTGAGTGGTGTTTCATGGCGACTTTGGAACAATGGAACTGGCTGTGGTGCTTGTTATCAGGTTAGTTAACTCAAAAAATATATCATCAATAACATTATGGTATGATACTTTGTCATTACTAAACAATACTATCAAAACATTAATTATGACAAGGTGAGGTGCAAAATACCTCAACATTGCAACGAGCAAGGAGTAAACATTGTGGTTACAGACTCCGGGGAGGGACCTGGTACCGACTTTATATTTAGCGCTAAGACATACGGACGTATGGCGCGACCAGGCACAGAATATCAACTCTATTCCTTTGGTGTGGTGGATGTTGAGTACCAGAGGATCCCTTGCAAGTACACAGGGTATAATCTGGTGTTTAAGGTTCATGAAAAAAGCTATAATCCTCATTATCTCGCTATCCTCATCTTGTACGTTGGTGGTGTCAATGATATCCTTGCAGTTGAAGTTTGGCAGGTAGATTCAACCAAATATCATAGTCTCGATATTATTAATTTACAGAGGTTTTATTCTATGACGTAATATAAATATATAGCAATTCAACTTTAAACATAGAAGGGTTTGAAAATATTTGAACAAATTTATATATTAATATATGGTTTCTTTGTGCATGTATATATATGGGATTAGGAGGATTGCAAAGAGTGGAGACGCATGAGAAGAGCGTTTGGAGCAGTTCACGATTTGCAGAATCCACCAAGAGGCCCTCTGTCTTTAAGGTTTTTAGTGTACGGTAGCGCGGGGATCAACTGGGTCCAATCGCCGAATGCTCTTCCCGCGGATTGGACTGCGGGAGCAAGTTACAACTCCAACATTTTACTCACTTAATTGATTGATCTTTGTTGAAAGATTGATTCCCTTTGAGCTATGATACCTTTGGTGTTTTTCTATAAGTAAGAACGGTGTTTTTCTATGTAGTGGCTATATATATGCTTAAATAATGTCCCCTAGGATAATGATAATGATAATGATAATCGTATGTTGTAGATTTATATAATTATATATGTATTTGTGTTGCAAGAAGATTATAATAATTTATAAGGTTCTAAGTTATGTAATAATAAGAAATCCAACATACATATCGATGGATCGAAAAAAAAAATATGTGCGTTGATGTGTTTTATTTATTGTTTAAAAATGCGTTATAGGCATTTGTGCAAAAATGACTGTTATTTTCGCCTAAAAAAACTATATAATAATAATAAATTAATAAAAATTGTATTATTTAGAAATCATGATATTTGATATATTATTCTATAAAATAATGAGAAGTAATTTATTATTTATAAATCATGTTGTTTTTTATATTTTAATATATATATATATATATATATATATATATGTATATATGATCTATTATATTTATTTTTTGTAAATGTTAAGCCACCAACAAAATTACCTAGACTTGGATTAGACATTTTAGACACTAGATTATGTGTGTCACGGTCAATTTTTCGGTATAAAACACTCTCTTGAACACTGGTTCCATTCATTTCTATAAACTTGTTAGTTTTGGTAAAACCAAAACCAAAGGTTAGGGGTATGTTTTAAAACAATGGAATCTTACGGGGTCATATTGAAATAAACAAGTAAATTAAGCTAAAAGGCCGATATAAGAAATAAAAGCCCAAAACGATTTGGGCCCAAGAGTCATTGAACTTGCTTTTTCCCTGGAAATTGTATGTAGTCGAACACTCTCAAATCAGCTCCGTCGTAAAAGCTTATGGTAATCTCCATCTCCGATCGAAACTTCTTCCATAGAATCACAGCAATCTGAGTCCAAAGTTCGGCTTATTGATTTGGTTGTTTTTGATTCGTATTCTGTTTTAGGTATTTTAGGTTGAGATTGATGAATTTCAAGAGTTTGCTATACATAACCGTTGCATCGAGTTGATCTCAGTGACGTATAAACCCTAATCTCGTGAATACGGAGCAGAACCAGTACTGTGAGTAGTGAATATTTCCTTTGGTGAAGATGCCGCAAGTTAAGTTCATCCCTAAGAATTTTATGGACATGGTGGCTTCTCTTCCCGCCATTAAGCTTGATAGACTCTACAACAATGTCTTTATCTGTGAAGCCATTCTCAGGTTGATTTTTGAGAGTTATCATTTGTTGAATTCTAAAAAAAGTTTGAGGATCTGATCTTTCCTGAGATTGTCTTCAGGTCTCTGCCTCCACTTGCGAAGAAGTATGTGTTGCAGTTATTGTACATTAATGTTCCTGTACCTGCCAAGATGATGGAAGAATGGGTGCTTGCAGATGGTGCCTCTAAGCACAGAGTTGCGATTGATCGATTGATTCAATTAAGGATTTTTACGGAAATGATAGATAGGTATGCATTCTCGGTTTTATGTGATATTATCTGAATCTTCAAGATACTGTCATTGCTAGACATATTCATGAATTAGTAGTTCGTTCAATTTGTGTCGATATCACGATTTGGAAATTAGTATGAGCACTCAATGACCTGAGCTTCTTTTTACTTATTCACTGTGCTTGGATTGATTATGATTGATATGTGCTAGGATGATAGTTTCAATTCTCTTTCCTATAATATATATTAATATGTTAATTTCCGCGTCCTACATTCTCAGGAAAAAGGAAATCAGTTACAGCTTAAATCCCACATTTCAGAACAATCTTCAGAAGCATATTATTTCAGGGTAAAGAAATCTTTACGTTGATGGTACATTACTTTTTTTTGTTCTCTTCTCTAGGTTTGTTGGAAGATGCTTGATTAGCTAAACTTGGTTTTTGCAGTGGAGTTTTGCCTAGGGAACCTATGAATTTCGACAATGGCATAAACCTTCCAAGTCTACAAGAGCTCGACTCCTATGCTCTTCAGCAATGGGAGGTGTGTAGTTTCTAATTGCATACTGATAGTGCTAGAAAGACAGAAGCAATTTGTAACTATATATATCTTTCAGTATGGATTTGGTTAGTCTCTGATGATGTGTAATTATGTATGTCAGTGTTTCTTGCTACAACTCATAAATTCGAGTCAAGGTGATAAGCTAACTGGCATCAGTTCGTCCATGATGAAAATCTTCCAGCGAGGTTTATTGAGTCAGAGGTATTTTTTTTTGTACACATCTGTAGATGCATAATGGTGGTATATATCGTTCTCATCTAATAGAATGCATGTGATATTACAGAGACAGAGATGGCCCGAAATTAACTGAGAGTGGCTTTCAGTTTTTGGTATGCAAGATTGGGTCATTGATCTCTAATTGCTTGTGTTCATAAAAGTAACCTGGTTGACCTTTATTTTTAGCTGATGGATACAAATGCCCAGCTTTGGTACATAATTCGAGAATATATATCAAATGCCGAGGTTTGTATCATGCCTTGATAAGGTTCATAAATTGATACCTCTGTTTTGCCGAAGGAATAACAGATTTCCATTGGTTTTCAGGAGCGAGATGTAGATTCAGCAGACCTGATCTCATTTTTGTTAGAGCTTAGTTTCCATGTTACTGGTGAGGTATAGCAGAAAATCACATTCAAGCTTCTTGTTCGTTTTGTACTCTTACTTGGTTCAGCTGGAAGTTTGTTAATTATTTCGTTTAGTTCAAAGATTCTTGTATTGCAGGCATATAACTTAAATACATTGACAGAGGTTCAAAGAAGTACACTAAAGGACCTTGCAGACTTGGGTTTAGTCAAGCTTCAAAAGGTTATACCAGTTGTGATATCTTGTTCCTTGAAAAGAGATAAATTGCAAAAGTTAAAGTTAGAGAGATTATAGAAGTGTCATGTGCTGAAGTGGTCTTTATTATTCCAGGGAAGGAATGACAGTTGGTTTATTCCTACTAAACTGGCGACAAATTTATCAGTCAGTCTGGCAGATTCGTCAGTGCGAAAAGAGGTCAGTGTGTAATACCTCTCTTGTCCCATTTCTGTCTACTATCAATAAGTGTCTCGATTTTGCTAAATTTTGTTGTTTGTTATTTCTAATCAGGGATATGTCGTAATGGAAACAAACTTCAGAATGTATGCTTACTCAACATCTAGGTTGCAGTGTGAAATTTTACGTCTGTTTGCAAGGTAAAACCTCTGAACCTGTGCTCTTCGGTGTCTTAAAGTCCTTACCTCTAAGAAGTTGCTGTTCTTATGTTTCCAGGATAGAATACCAACTTCCTAACCTCATTGCCTGTGCAATTACAAAGGAAAGTTTGTACAATGCATTTGACAATGGTATCACATCAGACCAGGTAGAGTTGGTTTCCATCCGAAATTCGTTAAACAGCACACATTTTGATGCAACATAAGAAGTTGATCAAATTGTTGACACGTCTCTTAACAGAATTTGAATAGTTTTTTCTTCTTTTGCTTCTTTTTGTTGCTGCAGATCATAACTTTTCTCCAGCAGAATTCTCATCCACGATGTGCTGACCGAGTTCCATCCATTCCAGAAAATGTCACTGACCAGGTTTAGTCCCTCTCTCTCCTCCCACATAAAACGTGTAAAGGATTGGTACATAGCTTGATAACATTTACACTATCTCTACTTCCTGATTCATCAGGTTTGTGCTGATATATAGAAATGCATTGTTTGTGACAGATACGGCTTTGGGAGGCAGATTTGAAAAGAATTGAAATGACTCAGGCGCACTTCTATGATGAATTTCCTTCAAAAGTAACAAACTCGGTCCTCTATTCTTTTTGCAAAAATCTATATCTTGGTACCAGTATAGAGATGTGTAAAGTCGTGTTGGCAGGATGTATATGAGGCCGCTTGTGACTTTGCTCGGGATAGGCAAGGCCTTCTCTGGGAAGACTCTAAGAGAATGCGTCTCGTTGTTAAATCTGAAGTCCATAATCAGATGCGTGAGTTTCTACACTCCCAAAGCAAGTGAAATGAAGAAACTCACTTTTTTCATCTCTCGTATTATTAATATATGTATGATTTACCTGTTTGAGCTCGATTTATGAGAGGGCAAATTTTGATTGACTGAAAAAAGACATCCACAAAATCATATAGAAGACTTCTCTTTTGCCAAGAACTTATACAAACAAGATCGATTTGGGATAGTCCAACAAGAGCCCCTCCTATAAATTCTTTGAACACTAGCAAATTACAATCTCGGTCTTTGCTTCAAACTCATCAACCAAAATCAAAGTTATTAAAACCCAACAAATGTTGCGCTAGGATCTAAGCTTGATCTGAAACCTCGGACGTGTTCAGACTCTGAAACTATTATGTTGTCATGGGTAAGACAAGATCTATCTTTAACTTGCTTGTGTTTTTTGACTGGCTGAGGAATCAGAATCCTGGATATTCTTTCCCGTGTTTGCCTCTGCAGTTGTGTTTGCATTTCCACGTGCCTGAGCAAGTCTCTCAGCTTCTTCAATCTTTCTTATAGTTTCCTTTTGTGTCGCGGCCATCATTGTCCCCATTGTTTTCTTCTCTCCTTCAAGCTGAATCTCCATTATTGTGCCAGCTTGCTTGTCTATTGGTTTGAAGTAGTCTTCAATCTTGGCCTCCTATATAGGTAGAGGAATGCCAAGACGCGATAAGACAATGAGAATGGTTATTTCAGTTGAAATCTATGTGTACACATTTCAACCATCATTAACCCGAAGCAAACATAAGACTTTGAAATTCTCCTAACACGAAAGTAGAATACAAGGAAAGAAACATTTCTGATTTAGACTCTGACGGCTGCTTTGGCACTTTACTTCCAAAAGTCAATCTCCTTTAAGAACTAATAACAAGAGGTTTTCCTTTCTTTCTCTGAATGCTTTGATACCAAAACCACATGAAGAACACAATCTCACACATTTACGCCGCGCTATACTTAGATATATTGTCGCCGGTATTGAGCATATGGTAAACTTAATGTAAATCATTGGCAACTGGACTGAGAATAAAGAAAAAGATACTAACCGTTTCCTCCATCTGCTTATTCAAGTTTTGCATCTCGTCTACCATTCGGCGGACTTCAGATAATATAATCTGCTCTGGGAGTCTGTTTAGCTCTGCCTTCTTTTGTTGGGCCTGCAAGACCAAAGGCTACCATCAATATTGATCACTTGAATGATATAAAAAGGCAAATCATGACACCAACCCTTTCTGGAAAGCTAGGAGTACCAAGTATTATTGAACAGATAAACAGCCAAGGTCTCTATGATTAGGAAATACTAATCATATAAAATCATGCATCCACTAAACAGCATGATACAATTGAACTATCAGATACAGAAAAGTACATGTTGAGGTGAATATCATGCATCCATCAAAGAAAAGTATATATAAAATTAGGCACCCCGTCAACCTCCATCTTAAATTTCACAATGAATAAACATGGACACTATTTAATAGCCAAAAAAGCTGCCTCAATTTCTCAACCTCGCAGCCAAGTAGCTTCAAATTTATGCGATTAACTAAAGTCCACTAGCAAGAACTAGAGTTTCATCAATCTTAATCTACCGTTTCATTCTAAGACAATTTGCCAAGGCACATTGAGAACAAAAAAGAGAACCTGTTGGATACGCTTTTCGAGTTGTAACCTGTAATTCCGGATTCTCCTTTCTTCATAACCCGAAAGAACTCTCACATAGAACATAGCTTTTCTCCCATATTCTATCAGCTTATTCATCTTTCCTGCACCCCCCTACGATTGTTTTTCTAAATAATCAATGAACATAAAAACCTGTTTAAGTCATTGACTAATACAGAAACAGACACCTAAACCTCTATATGATTTAGTCAACACCTAAAGAAACACATAGCCATAGACTTTACAGAGAAATTCGAAGAACAATCCAAACACTAATATGCATCGTTCATTTAACATCGCTCAACAGCTATCATTATCATAATCGCTCATACGTACAATAATCAAACTACAGATCTTACGATCAAACTCTCATTTCGCATCGAAGACTATGAAACAACAAATATTGCAGGTCCACGCCTAGCAAATCAGATGATTACACAACTGAAACTATGAAACTGACCTCGAATTAGATGAGTAAAGTAGCCGATCGAGAGAGACTTACTCGGCGGAAATCGGAAAACGGCGATTAAGCGAAATGTCTGGCTCTGCAAACACACAAGAGCGAGCGACGAAGTGGCAACGAAGAACAGGAATTGAGATAAATAGAGAAACTCCGGTGGATATATTTGTGATTAGTATATAAATAACTGAGGAACTCCGGTGCCGGGGGGAAGAAAACACCGTCGCAGTATCTCAGCTCTCTCTCTCGCTAAACTTCAAAAGGATGTAGCAAACGATCCATTGCTTCTATCTGGCATAGTGGGCTCTTAATGGCCCTTTAATATTTAGCCCTTTTGTTGATACATAAATAAAGGGCCTGCCTAAAAGATTCCAAAGGTTTTATATGATTTCAAATTTTTCTAATAAATTATTTTAAAATAAAAAATCTAATTATTAAATTTTGTGGGATTTAAAAATCTCTATAATTAGCATATAGATGAGATTTCTTCAAACATGTTTACAATGTAACACTTGTAATCAAATATTCTGATTTTTTTTTCAAATTTAATTTGTTAAAAATTGGAATTAATCTAATAACCCCAGATTTTATATGAAATGGCAAATCAAATAATGGTGGATTATGAATAATTTTGAATATTTTGAAAATAAGTTTTATATCTAATAATTTGGAATTTAAGAAAACATTTAAAGAATAGAAATTTAAAGAATTACAAATGGAAGATGGATTGCATAAAGTAATATGTTTCTCAATATCTCTTATCCAATAAGCCTTCTTAAAAATCTCTTATCCAATAAGCCTTCTTAAAATGAGAAGTAGCCGTTTTCGGATTCGATGCGTTTGGAAGCTCAAACTCCTAAAGTGACGAAACTAGCCCTGAAAATAAACCATTATTACAGAAAAAAAAGAGTTCTGTTTTTCCTTTAACGGCTAGTTTTGTGAAAAGATCATTAATCTTGTCTGGTCTGAGCTTCAAGACACACAAAATTTACACACACCCTCTCTCTCTTCTCTTCTCACGCTTCTCTCGCTCTGTGAATCTGTAATTTCTGGTGATAATGGAGAAATTTGAGCATTTGATAGTGGAGGAGTTTCACGAAGAAGACTTCTACGAGACGATAGAAGCACCCAAGTTTGTAGACCTCACCGCACCAGATCATCGACCCGAAGGAGATGATCGTTACTGGTTCTGCTCCAGAGTTGGTTAGATTCTCTTATTCACTCTCTTGACATTTCTTTTTGAGCTTTGATTGTGAAAGGTTCTTTGAATCTCATTATTGATTTTTTAGGGATTTAGTTTAAATTAGCTTGTGTGTTTGATCCATTTTGGTTTGTTGGTGATAATGTGTAACTTTAGGATGTGATCAGAAGCATGAAGAGTTCATGGATTCAGATGCAATTTACAAGAATTTTGTTCTTCGGGTTAGTTGAAACATTCGAAGTTTTTTGGTGTCCTTGATTTGATTCAGATTCATCAATTTGTTGAACATTATTATTAGGTAATGGCAGCAAGAAGTCCTAGTGTTCGTCTTCGAAAAGCTCTGTATAGAAAGGATTCATGGTAATGCAAGAATGTGTTGTATAGTATCTGATCTGTGTGATGTGTGTATTAACATTACATGTTTCTACATGGTTTTGTTGTTACAGTGTGGATAAATGTCCCAACACTGTTCCTGCAAAGCCATCGAGATCACGAGTTTCTAGATTGGCGATGATTTCGTCGATTCCTCAGAAGGCTAATAATGGTAATATCAAGAGAAAAGAAGAAAAAGTAATTACATCAACACACAAGAATGTAACTCCAAAGGCAAAGGTGAAAGGAAAAGAGTCATCGGTTCCTCAGAAGGCATTAACCGAGCGAAAGAAGCAACTAAGGAGTCCAGCGCCTTTTCGGAGTGTTCAGAATCAGAGAACTGCAACGGTTAGAGAGTCGAAAAACAGAGTTATTGCAAAGGCTTTGGTGTTTCATTCTCCCAAGAAGGTTGTGAAACTGAAGAGATCTGTGGAGCTTAGTTCCTCAGTGAAGAAAATATGTAGTGGAATGAGGAAGCTTGAGATCGGAAGAAAAAGAAACGTATTGGGCTTTGATCATAAGGTTGAAACTTCGGTTCCAGCTAGGAAGCCACTTAAGGTACGAGAGGTGAAGAGTCGAGTGTTTGATTCTCTGCGGGCACCGAAACAGATTGGTGACGAAGTTAAAGGTACTAGAAGTACTTTGAAACAGAAGGTCAAGGAAAAAGAAGAGCATGTGCTTTCATCAGACACATCGAAGACTAACAAGGATGATCAACTCGAGGCTAGAGAAGATCTTGCGGTTATAAAGGAGAGTGAAGTGGATAAAGCCAATCAATGTGAGGCTAGGGAGACTGAAGACAAGGAAAATGCATTCCCATTGGAGTGTGACGGCAAAGAAAATGCTTCTAATGCAGCGGATGTCGATAGAGAAAGCGATGATAAGGAAAATTTATCAGCATTGGACAGTAATAGGTGAGGAGAAAATATTGTCTATTTTCTTTACTTAGGATTCTGCTTGAGCCATACCTTAAAGATATATATGTTTTGTCTGAAACTCGCAGAAAAGTTGAGCATAACATCAATCCTCTTGTGAAAAAGAAAGTCATTTGCAGGAAAGAAACTTGCAAAACCACTCAAAAGGTAGCTAAGTCTCATTCAAATTCTTTATTATTGGGCTCTACTATCCAATTCTCTGTATTTATGTATCTTTATGAAACAGGTGATGCTAGTTGCTGATAAGTGTCTCAATGGGAATACTGTTTCAGCAAATACCCGAGTCAAGTATACAAAACCTAAGCTCACGCATCCAAAGCCTTTTCGACTGAGAACTGATGTATGTACTCACAACCTATTTATTCGATGATATGCAACTCTTGCATTTTATTCTGATGGAAGATACTCACAACCTATTTATTCGATATTATGCAACTCTTGCATTTTATTCTGATGGAAGATATTGAGTTACATTTCAGGAAAGACAAATTCTCAAGGAAGCAAACACAGAGAGGAAACCAAAATGTGCTCAAGCAAAAGAAGAAGAAACTACAAACATTCTCATGTCCAATAGTGAAAACTTGAGTCCAAAACATCAGGCCGCTCGAGTAAGTTATTTCTGAAACATTAAAGCCAAAGCCAGTATATACCGTGAATGTTTGTTCTTGTGAGTTTCTCTTTTACTGACATAATAATCTCAACTGCAGCTGGATAAGAACACAAGAGTAATATCCAAAAAACTTGAAAGACATGATGCCTCTGAAAATATAATGATGAATCCCAAGAGGTAAAAACCACTGACCAGAAAAGCAAAGTGTAGTGTGACTAGTGTCTAACTTGAAAGAATCGCTCAGAAAACTCATTTGATCCGACAATTTTGTGCATTTCCTCAGGGTTGCATTTGGTGCAAAGAAGAAAGTGGCAAGTAAAAGAAATGAAAACATGGAGGACACAACACCAACGAAAGGAGAACCAAAGGAAGTTTCTGCAATAACCAACAAACATTCTGTTTGTGTTGTTGCCTCAGGGGAGAAAAGACTTGCAACTGTCCCAAAGGGACCAAACTTCCATAGCATTCACCTCCCTAAGAGCTGTACAAAGAGAGTGGCTACTCAAGTTTGAGATTTCTTGGGTTTGATTCACAGTTCACACAATAGTCCATACTAAATTTGCTTGGTCTTTGTGAAGTGACAAAAGGGATAATCTTTTAGTCTGTGTATTAATATTTTTATAAGATATGAAAGCATGGTGTTGAAATTTGCTAGAGAGTTGTCCGAAAAGAGCTCTAGCCATGGTGCTCTTACCAATCCCTGAAGTCTCTACAAATCGCTAGCATTCTCACAACCTTGGAAATATTTTCAGTCATCCTACCTTCGTCAATCCTAAATATCCAATAGTAAAAATATTACACACGAGTGGTTTCTGCTAATAATAAGTAAGCATATTGACGATACAAAATGTTTTCTATTTACGATTATGGGTTCAATGGTGAAGTTTATTTTGTTTTTGTTCAAATAAGAATATTATTTCGGACAGTTTTTCATCCATATTTCTTTTCAAAACAAACAAATTTTAATTTAATTAACCATATGGAAGATCTCGAGGGTAACAATCTTAATCACTTGTTAACGAAGATATATATTTATATTTCAAAGTTCTTTATAAAAAAAAAAAAAAAAGAAGAAGAAGATAAGAGTGTTAATTTTCAGATGGGAAAATGTTAGCCAGTGAAACTGAGAAAGAAAGACATGTGCATGTCCCTTTCTTTTAGCTGTTTTTTTGGCATATATCTCCATTCCCTACCATCATTATTTACTACATCACCCCCATCCATTCTTAGATTCAACCTTTTTTAATTTTATCATTTCCCACAAAAATTCAAATTATATTCATATCTAATATATTCTTTCTATCAAGAAAAATGGAATTATTAAAGACATAAATGTGATGATAATAGACTTGTGTAATCTTTTATCCTCTCACTTGTTACATTCCAGGAGCGAATTTTCGAAATATTCATATCCCATAATTTTATGTTTACATTTGTTTATATATTTATCAATGAGAAATTCATTTATGTGATTTATTTTTCAGCAATGAAATGTAAATTATTTCATAGAAATTCCAAAATCATGTACGATCTCTTCTTTGTAGATGGGATTCTTTTTTTTTTTACCAATGACACAACTTGCAATTTTAGTTGTTTCCACGACTGTAATTAACAAAACTATTGGAAAAATACCACAAATTTCGAAGGTTCTTTAAATAATTTAACATTTCCATACAAAATTCTAGTTTTTTTTTTTTTTTTTTAACATCTCGATGTCATTCGAATAGAAAAAATAATTAAAGATGGTAAATACAAGAAAGAGTCATCGAACAAATTGAGATTGTCCTATATGTGAAACAGTTTATGGGCTATGTGGTTGTAACGAATGATGATCCCGATTTATTGAGAAAATAGTGCAAACAAATGTCTAAATCGAACATATCAAACACAAGCTCAGATAAAACGACAAAATAATGAAAACTAATTATTCAAAAAAATGAAAGTAAATCACATGAAAAAGAAACTCTTGCTAACCAATTCAACAATCAATCTCAAACAAGAAGTAAATGCGCCGAAACAAATCCGACAATGCACAAGAGTGAAACGACGTCGTTTCCAACATTGAAAGCTCCGGAATCCGGTGAAGCCATCGCGGGTGGCATTGGTCCAGGAGAAGGAGCAGATTCCATCGATGGAGGCATAGGTGGTGAAGCCATATCAGGCATTGTTGATGGGCTTGGGCTCATAGGAGTGGTTGGTGGGCCCATTGGGCTTGTTGATGGAGGAGTCATTGGTGGTGGAGTCATAGGCATAGGTGGTGGTGCCATTGGCATCATCGGGGGTGGAGCCATAGACATAGTTGGTGGAGTCATCATCCGAGGAGAGCCGCCCATGGACATTGGCGGCATGGACATTGAGCCAGAAGGAGCCATCATAGGAGACTGGGCTAAAGAGAAATGAACTAAAACCATAGACAATGTGAGCATAAGGAAGGCTTGTGAAGAGGCCATGGTTAAGTGTATGTTTGTGTGTTGAATAGTGGTATATGTAAAGTGATATATAGAGAGAGATGTGTGAGTTGTAAAATTCAAAGGAGAGAAAAGTGAAGGTTCTTTGTGATATTGAGATACATATTTAGAGTTTATATGTTTTGAAAATTTTTAGACCGTTGGATACATTGTGGGACACGTATCTTTCGATGGATAGGTATGAGATGCTGATTTGTTTTCCTCCACATATTGTAGAAAAAAAGAGAGGAAAATTCCAAAGTGATATCTCTTTGTAGGTACAGATGGAATAATCAATAGATATGAAAATGGGAATTTTATGATTATAATGCTTTTTTGTTATTATTCTTTCGTAGTGGAACATCCAATCGCATTCACGGGCTGGTATATATTTAAGGCGCCATATCAAAACTATTTAGAAAGGTCACTAATGTTGGTAGCCATAAAAATGCTAAAACGATGTTCATTNTTTTTAAATTTTTTTTTTTTTTTTTTTGGCTACATTATATATAAGTTTACTAGAAACACCATTCGATAGAAAAAGATAAGAGAACATAATGCAATGTTACAAAATAAAATGGGACCAATTGCGTAGGAGAGGGTCTCACAGCCTAATATTGTGTCCGCACTCACTAACCGACATTTATTGGTTACCCCATACTGCTTTTTCTTTGTCTCTCACGAGTTCTCTTTGGCCCTCTTTTACTATTTGTCCATCGTGAGTCTTTACGATGTGCCAATACAATCACAAACACATGTTCCACACACATACACCAATACTCATAAGTTAATTTGATTTATTACCAAATGTATTTCTCTCATCTTGAATTATTGTTCAGAAATTCGAATAGTTTTTAGGATGAGAGCATATAACATGGATTTAGTTACTATCCAAGTGTATTACCCCCACAATTTTTTGAAAAATTTACTTTTTTTTTTTTTTTTTTTTTTTCCAATTTCAGTCTGNCCCAATTTTTTTAAAAATTTTTTTTTTTTTTTTTTTTTTTGATATCCAATTTCAGTCTGACCCTAATGTAAAAAAAGTTATAACCTATGCTTACAAAAAACGTGGTTGCATGGGCTCAGTTATTAGTTGGGCCTATAATCGAATGAGGCCGTATTCCAGCTGGAAGCGAAAGGAGCGGGAACTTTTAAGGTACAAAATAACTCAAAATTCATGTCACACTTCTTGCACGTGACATATTTCCCGCTCCTTCTCCATTTACCCCCCAAAATCTCAAATTCTAAAATCCCTAATTTCTCTCTCACTCTCTCTCTCTCTCCCAGATTCACAACACCTGCAATGTCACAAGACTCACAACGGCGTCAAATCGGAGAATCTTCAGGCGTCGGAGATATTCCAGCTTGTAGCTTGGGTGTGCCGGAAAATTGTTTGACTGAGCAGAGTAATCATTTCGAGGATTCCAGATCTCTCAAGGCAAAGCGAAATTGTCTCGAGATTATAAGAGGTAACTATATTTTGCTTTTTCTTCTAGTGTAGTGAAGACTCACGTAGATATTCTCTTCCTAATTTTGGGTTATGTATGAAAAATATTCAGAAAGTGATGAACAAGAGGAGCTCCAGTTTATGCCATCGCCTAAAAGAATTCG
>OVAF01000387.1:0-16457 GCA_900406245.1 Odontarrhena argentea | reverse complement strand
TTTTTTTTTTTTTTTTTTTTTTTTTATAGGTGAAGTGTTCTGTGATGGATAGTAGAGCTACCGACATCGTAAATATTGCTAATGGGTCCTTGCTTGAGGCTATTAGAGCTTTTGAATCCCAAGCTTTACATGCAATTTTAAGTAATGATGATAATCGAGAAGTAGGGATCGTTGACCATAATCGTTTGTCTGGTTCTCAGACTCAGTTTTTTGGTTGCGAGATTGTTGCCAGTGGTTCAGTGGATGTTGTTGATCCTGTGGATTGCTTAGGTGAAAGCAAGCAAGATTTGTTATTGC
Organism: Odontarrhena argentea; assembly: GCA_900406245.1. Lineage (NCBI taxonomy): Eukaryota > Viridiplantae > Streptophyta > Magnoliopsida > Brassicales > Brassicaceae > Odontarrhena > Odontarrhena argentea. The sequence continues at coordinate 16,160 of OVAF01000387.1, read as the reverse complement.
TTCCAGAGGTTGAATATTGTAAGGAAATTGAGATTGGAGATTTTTTAATTGATGTCCATAAGGATGAGGATAAAAATGGGAAGGATCTGTTCCCTAAGGGGGAAATACAAATTACCTCGTTGCAGTCTGATACTGCAGCTCCTTTGGTGCCATCAGATAATGAGGTTGTATCAGGGAACATTGTGGAGGACACTGAAGAATTGCTTGCGAGTTGTAGCCCAATAAAGCAAGAGAACCACCCTGTAGAGGTCTTCACCACTCCTGTTTGTGAGCTGCCATTGCAGCCTTCTGCCATAACAGCGAATCAAGATAGATCTTGTGTGCAGAAAACTCAGGATTTGTGCAAGATCTCGGAAAACAGCAACGCAAACAGCTTTTCACCTGTGAAAAAATACACTAGAAGAAGCAAAGCTACCCAGAAGTTAAACTCCATTCCACCTAAAGAAAATAAGGTAGATATGTCTCCGTGCCTAAGGGCATATCGGTTGAAGTAGATTCTTCTTTTTGATCAATCAAAACCCCTTCCCAAACTTTTTAGTTTAGTTGTTACTCTTGCAATTCAATTTTTCATTAGTAAACAGCTTCCCATGTTACCGATAAGTATTTGCAGAGTTTTGCATTAATGCACTATTTCAAGGTTTCTCATATTTGTTGTTTAGGATCAGGAGAAAGAGAACGCATTTCCAGATTTTGATTCTTACACTATCATAGAGGAAGAGGGCTCAGGTAAGTTTTTTCCGGAGTATTTCATCCACATTCCTCGTTTTGTTGGAATAACTTTTTAACTGGTTATCTGCTATTTGTTGGTAATATCTAACTGCAGGGGGGTACGGGATTGTTTATAAAGCAAAGAGGAAAACTGATGGAACAGAGTTTGCCATTAAATGTATGGTAACAAAATGATATGTTGCTAAATTACGTTACTCCATCACAATATTTTAGTTGGAAAACTTGCCTCATGTTTTCACTTACAGGTCCCCATGCTGGTGCTCAGAAACAATATGTTAATAATGAAATCAGAATGCTGGAGCGTTTTGGGTGAGTAACTAAGTATGATCTGGTAATGAACCTCCCTGATTTTTCACCTAAAGATCTGAAATTTCTTATATGTTGGTTCACTTAGGGGGAAAAACTTTATAATTAAGTATGAAGGCTGTCTCAAGAATGGAGATTCTGATTGCATCATCCTTGAGCACCTTGAACATGACAGACCCGATTTATTGAAGAGAGAAATAGATGTGTATCACCTACAGTTGTATGGCTATTGTATGTTCAAAGCTCTTTCAAGTCTTCATAAGCAGGTAAGGCAGAGTTATGACTGGATTATTTTTTTTGCGTCCTCGTATTTCAGTTACACAAGCCTTGACCCGTTCTATTGTATCTCTTCTGCAAATGTGAAGGGTATTGTTCACAGGGATGTTAAGCCAGGCAACTTCCTTTTCTCTCGGGAGTCCAAAAAAGGCTATCTCATTGATTTTAACCTCGCTATGGTTAGCAATTCTCAGTCACCTTTTCCTAATCAATAATTTTCTAGCAACTCTTATTAGTTAGTGTTTCTACAATAAAAAGCTTGAGCTGACAAACGTTTGTGTTCTAATTTCGAGTTAAGTTCCCATCCATTGATAATCTCATTTTTTCATGTATGGTTTAACTAGGATTTGCACCAGAAGTACAGAAGAGCTGGTAAACTTCTCCTCTTCATGCATATGTGCTGTAATTGGCTATTAATTTGAAAACTAAAGCTATTCTTTTTTATGTACTCTAGATAAAGCAAAAGCAGCTTCAGATCTCCCAACCACCAGCAAGAAGCATCATACACTGGTTAGAACTGAAGCGACAAATCGAATGACCAACAAATCTTCCCAGAAAGCTTTAGCACCTAGTAGTCTGAAGAAAGCTGCGGGAAAGATAAGAGCTCGGAATGACATGAGCAGATGGGACAGATTAAATAGTCAAGGAGCAGAAGGGTCTGGCTTAACTTCAGCCAAAGATGTGACCAGCACAAGAAACAACCCTTCTGGTGAGAAAAGGAAGGAGCCTTTGCCGTGCCATGGAAGGAAAGAGCTTTTAAACTTTCTGCAGAAGACAATGTCTGGTCCAACTGCAAACCAGGAAGTATCATCCAAAGCTCCTACATCTATGAGAAAACGTGTTGCTGCTCTTCCAGAGAAATCTGAGAAGGAGCATCTTTATCTGACCCCAATGCCACTGCGCTCTAATGGCCGGCCTGAAGCTCGCGCTGGTATAACAAGCAATATTGCATTTGAAGTGTAGTCTCTAACTCTTGTTTTTCTTTGATTATAATTTAAACCCTCATCTCTCTTTATTGAATTCTCCAGGCCACGTAAGCCAGAAGAAAGACGGTCCTTGCTCAGGAACCAAAGGCTTCCGAGCTCCAGAGGTACATTCAAAGCTTTGTTAGTGGATTTAGGTTTCCTGAGCTACTGGTTACATCCAGATATGAACTTGTAACTTTCATGAATCGTAATCTTAAGATTTTGGCCTTAGCTACTTACTAGAACATTTAGGATGGAGAATCTAATATTCTTTGGCTTGCGCAGGTTTGCTTCAGATCTTTGCACCAAGGACCTAAGATAGACGTGTGGTCTGCAGGAGTTACTTTATTATACCTCATGATGGGAAAGACACCTTTCACTGGTGACCCTGAACAGTTAGGATTTGGACTTGATTGAATCTACAGTCACTTTATTCCATAATTCTGTCCTTCTTTCTTGCCTTCTTACAACGCTCTCGTGATTCTCAGGAACATTAAGGACATAGCACTACTACGAGGTAGTGAAGAATTATGGGAAGTCGCCAAGCTGCATAACCGTGAATCATCTTTCCCGGAGGTATTAGTCTCATTTGATCACCTTATAGATTCTTCGATCATCAATTGCTACATTGTATGTATAGATATATTCATGCTCTGTTCTATTGCCTTAACCAAACTCCCAAAACGTGATATCTTAAACTGTCCATTATCTAATAAAGTGTTTGGATAGATGATCGCAAAAGATGATGACATGTAAACATTTGCATTGTTGTTTCAGGAGTTGTACGATTCAAGGTACTTGAAGGGGATGGATTTGAGAAAATGGTTCCATCTCAACACAAAACGACGAGACTTTCTGGAAGTGATCCCTCGGTCACTTCTTGACCTCGTCGATAAGTGTCTTATTGTTAACCCAAGGTTACGAATAAGTGCAGAGGATGTTCTCAAGCACGATTTCTTTTCTCCAATTCATGAAACCCTTAGAAAACAAAGTCTCCTTAAGCCACAAACGCAATCGCAGCCTTCGATTGTTGCTGATACAATAGGCCAAACACCAAATGTATAGTGACAATTTTTATTTAACTCTTCACTCCATAGTCCACACCACTCATTGTATAAACTGCGATTCCCACAATTTTTTACACATCTAACAGAAATTCTCTTATGTTGAAAGATTACAACTATTCTGTTATTCTATACTATGTACATGATTGTCATTTGCCAGTCGGAAATTTTTTGGTTTCCTAAGCAATTTGACTTTGGTAGTTGGTACTTGGTCGTTATAGAAGTCCCATTTTAGATTCAGTTGCCAACATATGTCTTAATGTATGTCAAGAAACAGATTTTTCTATGAAGCAATTAACAGATTAGACTATGGATCAACCAAAAAGAAAATGTATACAAAATTTTCACAAGTGAGTGTAACAAGATAAAAAGTGTTAAAACTAACTTTAAATAGCAAGACTCTGGTCATCACCACCATTTGCATCACTGATTCCATGGCGTTTCCTACAGTCGCAGTAAAAAACTGTGACCACAACATAACTCAGCACCACCTCAGCTCCGTACATACAAATCAGCTTCCACCCATCCCAACCTCCGGCCACAATTACTGACCTCCACCACATCCCTGAGCTCGAGTCCACATCTAGCTCCTTCGCTAATTTCTCCATCCCATGACCTATGAAACTCGATAGAAACACAAACACACCCGCCAGGGCAAATCCAGTTATCCTCCTCTCTTTCATCAGAGCCATTCCTTCCCAGATAGCATCAAAACCAAATCTTTCTTCCAATACAGAGACTACAAGACCAAGACCTGTGATAGCCATTATGTATATCTCAATGCCAAGACTGAGAAGCGTGATTGCATAATGCAATGAGGGTGTGGAACCGAAGAGAGCTGATAGAAACATGGGTATAGGTGAGTAGAGTAGGAGCAGGCCATATACAACAATGGAAGTTGCTGTTACCCGCATCCACGAGGACTTCACTGAAGCAAATGCTGACTTCAGAGATGGGTTTAGGCCGTGGTGTGAGAAGGACGTTGATGTGATGACAGTGATGGAGACTATACAGGAGAGGATGAAGGACGGGACAAAATACCGAGACTTGAGCAGTAAAAGCGAGACAGCGTCTTCTCTAGACTCTTGCCAGATCTGTCTAGCTTCAAACCGTGTGTGCACGACATTAGCTAGTGCTTCTAATCGAAAAACATGGTTCTTAAGGCGAAAGGAGGTGAGAGTTAGGGAGAGATGTAAGGCTGAGAGAGGGACCGCTATAAAGGCAAAGATTGAGAATAAAATGTGTTTGTTTTTGAAGAGCGTCGAGAAAGAATCAAGAAGTGTTGTGGTGATCCGTGTGGAGAAACCGGATCGCTTTACTTCAATCATGGTTTAGAAAGGAGCATAAGAACCCGCTTAAGCTTCAACACAAAACGAATGCTACAAAAACTGAGTGGACATTGGGATTTCTAGAGTAGATTCTTGTATGCGACCTGTGCAAGAAATACAAAACCACAACACTTTTAGCAACTCATAAAATCCATACAAGAGAGAAAAGTCAAGAAGAGAGTTTGTTTCCAATTAATAAAAGTCCATAGATCATATATAAACCCTAATAGAATACAGATTAATGGTATATTCTGTGATCGTTTGGACCAAACATGTATGAAGAAATTAAACAAAACATCGAGACCAAATAGACGTAACAAATCTAAATCGAGGTTCCGTTTCCTAAATACCAGTCTCTAAGAACATGTAAAAAATTCGATTCCAGATCAGAACTTTAAAATCCTAATTGAATCAATAAGGTCAATTACATGACTTGATTCCGATCTAGTTTGAGATTGAGACAGAACCTGAATTCACAAATGAAGCTTGCTTGCAGAGAGCGAGGAAGAAGAACAAGTCAAAAACCAAAACCACTGTTCTAACTTATAACTCTTTCCTCATTTCTTCTTAAATTAAAATTTTAGGATTTTGGGATCCCAATTTGTTCTATGTTTTTTTTATACTCTTTATTTATTGGATCTTTTGATATTTTTACAAGTTTGCTTTCAAGTTTCAATTACAAAAATCTTGAAAGATAAATATTTTCTGTCCAAAAGAATATTTTAGTTTCAATGTCATAGTGGATAATAGAAAATTTGTTCTACTTGATTGACCAAGGATTTAGATCTCGAACTTGATTCCAAAAGCATTATTGCATCCTTGTATTGTAGATCACTAGATCTAATCGCTATGGCTAAAAATTGTTTGATATGAACATGATGCATATAAAATCACCAATACATGATTTTTTATGTAACAACATAGTTGATTCATTACCCTAATTACGGCATAATGCAGGTGAAAAAAATAATTTGAGATGTAATGATGTGAATTATTCACAGTAGACTTACAATTACCATTAAAGTACAGTCACTTCACGCAACTAAACACATGTTTTACGGACAGAAAAGGGTATATTTCATCTAAAGTTACATTTTAGCTCCATTGTATAGAATTTTGTCGGACAAATCCCAAATGAATATGAATGTGTGTGTACAGAGAAAATAAATAAAAAACAAAAGACATTACAAAGGAGTAACATATGGTTCAGGGTGAAATGTTGGTTCCTTTCCCAAAACTGACTCAAACACACAAAATGGTCCAGAAGCTTCACTTCTACTTCTTCAACTCCTTACCATTTCCAAACCCTTCACTTGTTTAGGATTGCCACTATCTCTGTATCATCAACAAATTGAAACCAATCATTATACAACAAGATTCAAACATTCCACAAAACATCTCAAATCTCATCATCCATATGTGTGTTTTGTAAAATTCCTAATTCCTAAGTTTTCACAAGTCAACGAATTCTTAAGAGATTGAATCAAGTTACCTGTATGAGAGAAAAGCCAGAGGATAAGCACGCAAAGAACAAGAACCAGAGGAATGAAATGGATGATGTTTTCTGCAAATCTCATTCTTGATCTCTCTCTCTTCCCCACGTGAGAATTCGGGTCGAATCTTGGCAAAAGCAGCTCGGCATCTTCATCTTCCATAGCTGTAACGCTCTGTGATCGTGGTGGAGTCATTGACGACGGAGATTGGTCAAATTCTCTGGAACCACTCGCCGATCTACGCATCTCTCTCCCTTAAAACGCTTCTTCTCAAGTCAAAGATCGAAACTTTTTTTAACACAACCATTTAAATACGTGTCAGCATTGACCAATGGAGAGTCAAAGGTCTTGTCCTTTTTTTTGTTTTACCAGTAATCACCACAAGAGCAAGACCCATCTTTGAAATGGTGAAATCTTGTGGTGTCTCTCACTATGATCTCTCGTTTCTCTATCTTTGATATACACTTGAATGCTTTGTGACAATCACCACAGATTCTCAGGTTCTTGAACACTTGTATTGGTGAACTTTCGGAGAGTTTTAAGCATCCGAAAGCAACTGCTAGCTTCTCGCTATGCCATAACAATAGCTTCTCTTTCTGTTCTTCTTCTACGTCGTGTAAAGCAAACTCTAGCTCTGGTTTGTATCCAGCTAGTTTCATTTTCTTCTCTAACTCTTTTAGTTTCTTGTGTATTGAGTCTAGTTCTGGATGAATTCGATCGCTTGATCTGAAATGGTGAATTTGGTCTTCAATCTCCATCCAACTGTATCCGGGTACCTGAAACCATCGATCGAATACATTAGAGTCTCATAAAATGAGGAAAGAATAAATCTTTTTCAAATACCATACCTTCACAACATTGCTTTGCTTCATTCTTTTGCGAACCCTTGCAACGTCTTGCCAAAGGTTTTTTGATGCGTAGAGATTTGCGAGCTGGACATACCCAGCTGCATTACTCGGGTCGAGCTCAAGCAATTTACTAGACGCAAATTCAGCTAATTCCACATTCTTGTGTACCCTACATGCCCCTAGGAGCGTCCCGTAGACCGCAGCGTGTGGTCTACACGACATTGATCTTATCAGTTTCAACGCCTCCTCCAGCTTTCCAGCTCGACCCAAAAGATCAACCATACACGTATAATGATCAGGCCGTGGTTCTAACCCATAATCTCTCACCATTGAATTGAAATACTCCATTCCAATATCCACTAGTCCTGCATGATTACATGCCAGCAAAACAGCAACAAATGTTATCCAATCCGGTCTGATCTTGTGATCTCTCATCTCACGGAACAAACACAGAGCCTTTTCTGCTTTACCATGCTGTGCAAACCCAGAGATCATCGCATTCCATGCCACAACATCCTTCCTCTTCATCGCCTGAAAGAGTTTCCAAGCATCACCAAGATCTCCACATTTACAATACATACTGATCAGAGAAGTCAGTCCGGTTATGTCATTACACAAGGTAGATTTACACACTAACTGATGGATCTGCCTCCCTAACCGTAAAGCTGATAACTCGCTGCATCCAAGCAGTACGCTGCTCAGTCCTGATGAGTTCGGCATTATTCCATCCTTGAGCATTTCTTTGAATAGCTTCAATCCATCTTCTGGCTGAGAATTTTCGACATAACCAGATATCATAGCGTTCCAAGTCACGAGATTTCTCTTCACTGTCATGTCTTTGAACATTGCTTCAGCTAATTCCACCTTCTTGGCTTTCATGTACCCTGTGATCATCGCAGTCCACGCCACAACGCCTCTAAAAGGAGCAGCTCTAAAGAAATGTGATGCCATTTCCAAATCCCCCCATTCTACATAACCCGAGATCATTGCATTCCAAGAAACCTCGTTCTTCTGTGTCATGGCGTAGAACATTTCCCTAGCCTTTTCCATTTCGCTTCTCCTTGCGTACCCTGTGATCATCGTGTTCCATGATGCAGCGTCCTTTAATGGTATTCGATCAAAGAAGCCACCGGCCTTCTCGAAGTTTCCGTTACGAACGTAGCAAGATAACATGATGTTGTAAGAAAAAGTATCTGGTTCTGGAATTTCATCAAACAACTGGTGTGCTTCACTAATTCTGCTTGGATCTTTCGTAATTCCAACGAGCAGTGAGTTCCAAGTAACAGTGTTCTTCACTCTCATACCATGAAACACTCTGAGAGCTTCGTCTAGATCTCCTGAACGTACACATCTCGCAATAATCTTGTTCGACTGTAAGATCTCGTCTTGATCAGAAGGTTTAGTAAGCGTCAAGTTATTGGAACAAGCCAGAGATGGCTCTGGCGATGAACAAAACGATCGCTCTGACTTGACATTTGGGCATTGAGAGTAGCTCGAAAAGATTTGAAATTTACAACGTTTGAATTGTGTAACGAACTTTGAAGCAAGAAAGCATTTTTTCATGGTTTATGACAGAACATAACAACATGTTCAAACTTCTACAAAACTCTATGTCGGCTACAAACTCTTTAAACACATTTAGTACTAAAATTACGATAAAGAACACAATTCATCAAATTTTAAATTCGTTACAGTTTGGTCAAGGTCATTTATTTCTTTTACTACAAAGTTTACAATGTTCAAGTATTATTAAGAAGGACAACAGAGACAACAGAGTGAAGACTCAAAAACGATGACATTAGAATCGTCTGTCTGAAGCATGTTCCATAAATAAGAAGACAACAAAAGACAAAACGACTCTAAAGACTAAAATGGTAAACCCCAAAAAGAGTGTACAGTATTGTTCTCAAAAGTAGAAAACCGGTCAGGCATAACAAGTAGCATAATAAACTCTAAAACCTGATGACATCTAAACATTTACACCCGACAACAGAGACCGGCGAACTGTGAACTCTCGTGCGAGAAACCTTCAGTCTCGATTCACCAGAGGAGGATGGAAAACTGGAGGAAATCGCACAGAGTTTTTGGTGTTTTCATTGATGGATTTTACTTGCCCCCAAGAGATGGGAACTGGGCAGCATCTCCAATGGCAGGTGCAGATTCATTACGGTACCCACCATATCCGCCACCTGAATTTCCTCCACGGCCACGACCACCACGTCCACGGCCACCACGACCTCCTCGGTAGAAGTTCTCACCTTCAGCTGGCTTCAGAAACTCATTGATGCTCACAGACTGGATATCCAGAAAACAAATCAATAGGCAAACTTAGTAACTTCAACAAGTGTTAGATTCAAACAATGGTTTTAAACCTTCTTAGCCTTCTCTTCTTTGTCAAGATCTTTGCGTTTGTCCTTGTCAGAACCCTGGGAAATAGATTAAAGCAAGGTTCAGCAATGATTGAGCAGGTTCTAGTCTGCACTATAAAAAATGGTACAGGATGTGGCATACCAGCTTGATAAAGATCTCATCATTAGACTTCTTGTTTGAGAGTTGCTGCATTGACTCAAACACTTTAGTATCAACTTTCCTCTCAGAGGTGGCCAGTGACTGAAGAGCCTTTCTCTTCTCCTCGAGAATTTTCTCGTACTCATCAAGAGTCATTTCCTATAAAAACACACTCCCCCAATAACCAACCAATGAGAATACCAAGTGATTCCAATGTAAGTTCATCCACTTTCACAGCATATAACATAAACTGAGTTCCATCTCCTATCATAGTACGTTGTAAAAGTGTTAAAGATCAACTTAAAATCCCTCTTGATTCCATTGCCTACCTTAACCTCAGGCTCTTTCTCCTCCTCGCCTTCAGCAGTGTTCTCCTTGTTGGCATCAGCAGCTACATCATCACCTGCTGGCTTCTCCACAGCATCCTTCTCAGTCTCAATACCAGCTCCTTCTTCAGTCTCGCTTCAACACCCAGAGAAGCTTCAACCTTTTAGTTCAAGCTCCCAATGACAATTCCAGAAATGGAATCAATAAAAATCACTTACACAGCAAGAATTTCTTCTCCTGGAGTTCCCCAATTCCCACGACCAGATCCATCACGTTTGAAGTCACTCCTGAGCATAAGATAAAACTTCAGATTACGAGTCTGATGCAATCATTTCAGTTGCAAAGAATATAGAACAACAAAAGAAACAGAGTAAAGTGTGACCCTCTGCCAGTTCCACTTCGACGCTCATACGTCCTACGACGTTCCCCATCACCACCTTCGCCGCCATATCCACCACGACGTTCACCGCCACCACCACGGAAAGAGCCACGTGGAGCTCCTCCTCCACCACCACCACCACGCCTCTCAAAAGAAGTCTTTGAAACATCTCCTTCTTCAGAAGGCCTGTTATATCCTCCCGAATAACCATTGTTCCCTCCAGCACCATCACGGCCGCCAAAATCACGGTTGTAACCACCACGACCACGGCTAAATCCTCCTCCACCACCACCACGTCCTCCACCACGTGGAGCATCACTCCTTGCCTCTCTCACTAACACAAAAATACCAAAACTAATCACACACCAATCTTCAAACCAATACCCAACAAATCAATCAGTCTACTCTAATTACTAACATCAAAACTAATCCACACCAATCTCCAAATCAAACCGAGTACTCTAATAGAAATCGAATCGATAAGTGCCAGCTGAAATAAATTGTACCAGCTTGAGAAGGAGGAAGTGGCTTCGAAGGAAGCTTTCCAGCAGCAGACTTAGCAGGCAAGTTCTGAATCGATCCAGCTTTCTTCGACTTATCAGTTTTCTCCGACGGAGTGATGGAGACAGCAAGCTGGCTTGGATCTTCAGCATCATCACCCAACAGATCAAAAGGGTTTAGAGTCGCCATTTTTTCAAACAATCCAATTGATCTAAAACCCTAGTTTGTGATTTTTCCCCCAAAAATGTCACACAGAGACTAAGCCACTAGACAATTAGTAATCCAACGAAACCATGGATTGATTGATAGAGATCTAAGGAAAGTTTCGGAATGGAGAAGACAGATAGATTTGGTTGGTGAAGATAGAAATGAGAAAATTATGGGAAACTTTTTTTTTTTCTTTTTTTTTGTTGGAGTGGCAAAAAAAAAGCGGCGGTGAGTAATCGGTGAGAAACCTAATCTACTCTTAAAACCCGACGCTTCTCAGTGATTCAGTATGGACTAGACTATAATAACATGAATATGATCATTCAATTTCAGCCGTTGATTAAAAAACCATAATCTTATCCCATTTTGAATAAACATATTATTTATTTGTTCATGGGCCAATATAATCATGCTTGTTTATTTAAGCCCACTAAAAGTTCATTTATGATTTTATATAAAGATTGTTAATTGGTCTACTGTCAAAATTTCAAATCTAATTATAGAATTTCTAGACATTCTACATAAAATTTAAAAGAACCAATAGAATTATTAGTATAAGAAAAAACATATTCATATTAAGTAAGAGATATTTTTAAAAATTATATATATATATATATTTTTTTTGTTAAAATGCGCATTATTGGTGTAAAAATGAGATTCTCCTTTTTCAACAACAACAAAAAAATATAATTTTAATGTTTCGGTTATACAAAAAAAAATGGTAAGCTAAATCTAATTTTTTTTAAACCCAAATTCATCGGTGTGCAAGTGTATGGTATGATGAAATACAGTTCTAAGACTCAGCCTTTGATTAAAAAATATCACATTTTGGAAAAACTTATTATTGTTCACGGCCAATGTAATCATTCTTGCTTATTTATACTCACTTTAAATGTGTTTACTTATGATTTTCACTTCTTTTTTGTTATTCTTATTTTTGAGTGGTCCTGATTAGATAGAGAAAAAATGGAAAATTAATTAAGTTTTTAAATTGTATTAATTTATAAAGGTAATAAATTTTTTTGAAACTTCAATGTAAACATATGGTCCCAATTATATCATAATAATCTCATAAATTATGCTTATATAACTAACATCATATACTAAAATAAAATTATATTGTTGTTTATTTTTATTTAAAATTGAAATCTTCTTACATAAAAAAAAAGAAAAAAAAAATTGTCTCTTCGATATGTATTCAAGATTCGTAAAATATTGTAGATATGACAATTGATACTTTATGCATAATATTGTTTTAATTTCAGCTCAACATTAATGATATTCGTCATTTTTTTTTTGTAAACTCTGAACTTACGAGCATTTATCATTTTCATTACGATAATCCAATATATATTGAAAACCATATTTATTGCAAAATTTAAGTTTAATAATCGTAACTTTGCATAAATGCAGTTATTTTTATAAATTTCTTAATATAACATCATTTATTTATTTATTTGAAAATTGGATTAAGACTAATGGTTCCATATAAATTGATAAATATTAAGTTATCGATTAATTAATTTCTCTCTAAATTAATAAATTTCCAATTATAGCGTTATTAATATATAGCGGTTTTATTATATTAACTTATGTATTTAGCATACCAATGCGATCAAAATCAGAAAAATAAATATAATATTTTTGAGCCAGCAATAAATACATAGCCTAATCGACAATTATTTGTATGAATAAAATAAATAAATATTTTCAACGAAGAAGAAAAAAACAGTAGCTCATGACGATGGACTAGGTAAAACATCTCTATTGTCGATTCCAAAACGGTTTAATCTCACAGATTTTCCCGTGTACAAAACCTTAACATTTGACCGTTGCTCATCCAACAATTTCCTTAAACTTCGTTTTGCATTTGCTCGAAATGGACAATTCGATGCCAGAAACCCATCAACCAAATGCAAATACGCCTCCAAGTCATGACAACATGCTACATCGGCATTAGGTTTCAAATATGGAGACATCTTCATGTCCACGCGAAGCTCAGCTCCCACATGCGAGTAAGCCCATGGATTGTTCTTCTCCACCATCCCCATTATACCTCCTTGATTATTTTTGTTACCATCAGAGAATATTCCTGGAACTTTCGTGACCACGTCTTGACTATTCACGACGCGGAGAACTTTCACTCCTTTTGATTTAAGGCGATCAGCGAATTCACGGTTTCCTACTTTAGGTCCGCCAAAGGAAAATACTGACACTGATGGTGCGTATTTTACACGTGTTGCAATATCGTCCGCGGCAAGTAGTGCTATGGCAGCACCGAGGCTATGCCCAGTAACGCTAATGCTTAATTCCTCACCTGCATAGAGCTCAACAAGTCGCTTAATCTCTTCTACCAAAGATTCAGCTAGACTTGGCGCATGTAGACTACTTGTTGTGTACAAACTATTAAACCCACACTCCACCTTTGGTCGGGATGGATCAGATAGATCGGTTTTTGGCGTAGGCATGGAAACAAGATTGGGCCTAAAATTCTCAGACCACTCGAGCAACGTGGCAGTCCCGCGAAGTGCGATGACAATCTCCCTCCTCCCCATCCGTCGGATCTCCCTCGGATCATCGCAAACCGCCACATACCCAACCCAACTCCTTTGTTTAGTCATCCACTTTAGATCTGGTGCCACATCATCAATCCACTTAGGCAATCTTACCGATGACGTGGCGTAAAGACTCTTTGTCACTTTAAAAGACCCATCAGGTAATGCCACCTGTCTCGGAGATCCTTCCGGGTCAGAGTGAAACGCTTGATAAGCCGCTTGAACAAACTCACCGTACCCGACAAGCTCTCGCCGAAGATCCTCGTCTAAAGGATCCAATAACCCGGCCCAGTTATTTAGCCCGTGAAGCTCTCTCCACTTAGACCCGAGTTTATTCTTTGGTGAACGTTCTTCTGATTTCGAGAGAAGTCTTTGAAGTTTCTTCAGATTCTTTGGTGACATTTCTTCAACGGCTGCTTTCATCTGAGGCCAGATTCTTGCCAAATTCAAACCACCGAGTAAAGTCGACGTAGTCTTCTTCTTTTCTTGAAGAGAAGATACATTTTCTTGATGATTTGTGGTTTTAAGAATACTCTCGAGGTTCTTGAGATGTTCTTGGTTGGTTTGTTTCGCCGGGAAAACGGAAGTGGGCTTCGTCTGGATCAAGGTTTGAGTATTGCAGGTGAAACGACGACGTTTTGCTAGAAATACATCGGTGGTGTTAGGCGTAAGTGTCTGCATCTGCGGTAAGAGATAGAAAGCTCTCGAGGAATTGATGAGACAAGGCAAGAACAAGAATAATACCATTAGGTACGATGTGTATATAAATGCAAAAAATGTCAGATGGCTTTGGTCTTTAATTTTGAATTCCATTACTTGTTTGACTTGACTTTGTTTTAATTTGATTTGTTTTTCCACTTTTAAAGAATTATCAAGACCGTATTGGCTGGCTATTTTTTAAGATATTTTGGACCGTTTCCCATTACTATAATAGTCTCCCAAAATTCCGTGTGTTTTCAAGAAAAGTCCTTTGCACATGCCCTTACACAAACGATACAGCAAGTACTGCGAGGGCAGTACGGATTACTTGACGCTGCCTTATAAAAAAACTCCCCAAGTGATTTCCCGAACGAGACATGAAATATCGGACTTAAAAGTAATATTTTGGGTAAGTCTTATTCAAGAGAGTAGATTAGTTTTGGTCTATTATGCCGTCTTCGGTCTTCCTACATACTAGCTAGACTCCTTGGATTTGTTCCGTAAAGTTACAGTTCGGTACACTAGAGAAGAACAAAAAACCCTTTTTTGTTATGTTAAAGATCAAATAAAGTTTGCAAAAGTCAATTACTATTTGATGTGTGACTATAAAGTTTAAATAGTTATTTTCTGATTTTAAAAGTTTAATTAGGTAGCTAAAGCCTAAAGGAATGTTATAGTAAACCAACTAGATTAATGACTCTTGTACCTTTTTCTTTGGGTCGACCAATCACTTTTCTAGGTCTTGCTTATCTTTTTTTTTTTTTACAACTAGTTTCTCAATTTATAATGTTAATCTGGTGTGAACAAATCTTGCTAAAATATTCAAGGGAAAATGACACGGATACCATCATTACGGAAAAATGTTCCTTCCCTGCCATCGAATCTATAATGTTCCACTAATACCATTTCCCCTAATACCATTTCCACTAATATCACTCTCCCACCGTCCGACGATCCATCTCAAGGCAAAACTATCTCTGCTTTCACTCTCACCGATCATCACCATTACCCTATCCAAATCCAACCCGAGGATGATCCAACCCCGAGTTTTCAACCCGACCCATTTCGCCAGAACCCGGATTCTAATCTCTGGTTCGCGGATCTCTCCTTGGGTTCACCGAGATTGGTGTTAAGCCTTCTGGGTATTTCGCTTCTTGCGATTGCGTTCTACGGCTCTGTTTTCCCCGATAGTGTTCAGATGTTTAGGGTTTCTGAAGAGAGGGATCGTGACGAGGATAGAAGCAGTGAAACGGCGTCGTTTGTTTTCCCTGTGTATCACAAACTGAGACCTCGAGAGTTCCATGAGAGGAACTTAGCTCAAGTTTTGGGTGTTGAAGAGAATGGATTTGTGAAATCAATTGATCAAGATGTGGTTGGCCATTGCCTTGCCTCTGATTTAAACGGTGAAGGGTATATCTTCATGGGAAGTGATTTGGTTCCATCACACGGAATGGCATGGGTTCCTATGCTTCACCATTCTCACTTGTAAGTGCACACAGTAATATAAAAATTAAAATCCTGGTCAAATTCTTGGTTACCCAAGCTTAGAATCGCCTCTCTTTTTTGTTCTTTTTTTTAGTATAGTATTCCCACAACTCTCCTTTGTTACTTACATATTCAGACAACGATTTTGGAATCTTTCAGGGAAGTTTATCAGATGCAAATTGTAAGGATGAACTACGGGAACGCTAAGCTTAGCTTAGATGGCAAAAATGGAAGAGTAGGGAAAGTCTTATTTGACACAGGAAGCTCTTATACATACTTCCCTAACAAGGCTTACTCCAAATTGGTCACAGCAGTAAGTAATCACATTCTGAAACTAATTAGCCTTTTTCTTGAATTAATATCTTCTCTTCTGGTCAATGATGTATTATGATCCTTGTTGGTTAAAGCTTCAAGAATTATTGGGGATGGAATTAACACGCGATGAATCAGACAAAACACTGCCTATCTGTTGGAAAGCTAACTTCCTGAT